>PVIR01035615.1:0-16323 GCA_004026965.1 Petromus typicus | reverse complement strand
TTTTCTCTCCTTCTCTTATCTCTGTTTTGTTTTTACCAATTTAAAACATTAAATACTTGGATAGTTTTACATATAAATTTAGGAAATCTGTTGAATTTTCTCTTTAGCATCATTAAATGTCATCCAGTTTTCTTCTAATATTCTATACATTATATAGCGACTCTACTTTTCTTATGTGTTTACATGATATATTTTTCTAATTTTTACTTTGAAATTATAAGTTTATTTACATTTAAAATATATGTCTTTTGGCCACTATATTAATATCTTGTTTAGATCTTTCACAGGAATGGCTGCCTTTCGAGTGTTCAGGATATTTATGTTGAACACAATTATTTATATGGCCATGTTTGTCTATTATCTTGATATTTGCTTCCTATTTGTTCTATATTGTTTATTCCTTTTCCCTCTTTTCTCAGCTTCTTTTGGACTAAATTTTTGCCCCTAAATAGAATTCCACTTAATCTTTCTTTTTTTTTTTAAGGTTTTTTGAGACAGGGTCTCGCTTTGTAGTTCAGGCTGGCCAGTTCAGGCTGAGCTCAGCCTCAAACTCATCACAGCAATCCTCCTGCCTCTGCCTCCCGAGTGCTGGGATTACAGGCGTGAGCCACCACGCCCGGCACTGTGGTATGTGGTACTGGTTGCTGCTGGGTGTGAGTCCCCACACCCAGTATAGGTATGTGGTTACCAGGGATCGAACCCGGGTCCTTGCGCTTGCAAGACAGGCGCCAGAACCATTGAGCTAAATCCCCGGCCCGAATTCCACTTAATCTTTTCATTCTGCTTATTAGCTATATCCCTTTGCATTAATTTTAGCAGATGCTCAAATGTTATAATATGAATATTCAATTTATTAGGGTATATGTTCATTAATTGCATGCTATTACTATTTCCCAAATAATGCAGAAAATTTAGATTTATGCTTCTGTTTCTCTTTGGTTTCACAGTACTATTCTAATAGCTTTTGTTTCCAATATAACTAGTTTTCCTTCAGGTAGTGATCATTTAAAGAAATTCAGAAAGAAGAAGAAACACCTTTCATGTGTTGCATATATTTGCCATCTCCAGTATGCATTATCACCATGTAGAGATTAAAGTTATTTCTTGAAATCATTTCTCTTCCCTGCTTGTTTTGTAATTTTTCTCTTTATGACTATTACTGGTTCAATAATTTGAAAGTGATACATTTGATGCTTTAAAATGTTTATTTTGCTTTGAGTTTACTTTCTGAGATATTTAAGACCTATCAAGATGGAAAAATTTCATTTTTAAAAAAAGTTTTAAAAATTTCATTTTTTCAAAATTTTCTGGCTTGAAACTTGCCTTTAGGGGCTTAAAATAATCTAACATTAAATCAGTTCACAAAGTTGGACAAGTCACTATTCATTTTTCTCAAGTTCTATACCAGTTATTTCAAAGTGTTTTGAAGGGTAAGTCCCCTCATTCTAGTTTACATCTATAGATTTAAATTTGAAATTATTATTTTCAAAAATATGAGTGCTTGTTGTTTTTTTTTGTTTGTTTGTTTTAGACAGGGCCTTGCTGTGCAGTTCAGGTTGGCCCTGAGCTCACTATGTAGCCCAGGCGAGCCTTGAACTCACAGCAATCCTCCTGCCTCTGCCTCCCGAGTGCTGGGATTACAGGTGTGAGCCACCACGCCCGGCACTGTGGTATGTGGTTACTGGAGGTCAAACTTGGGATCTTATACTTGCAGGGCAGGCACTAGAACCATTGAGCTAAATCCCCAGCCCCGAGTGCTTGGTTTTTAATTTGTATTGAGAAATTAATATGTGAAAATGATAAAAATTTTAAGTGAAGAACCAAATACCATCAAATATTGATGAAAGCCAAGAGAATGAAAGCAGTCTATTATGAAGTAATAGAGTAAATGTCCTTGAATTTATGAGAAATATAATTCCAATTGGTAAACTCAGAGAAATTTGGAAGGATACTACATTCTTAAATTAAGAAAAGACTAACATTTTAAAGTTATTAGAAAAAAAGATCACTAAGGTAAAAACAAATTAACAAATGTGCTTAAAATTATAGCCTCAACATTCTAGACATTTTCTTAATATGCTGGGTGATACCAGCCACCTTGCAAATATGGCGTGTTCACAGCAGGACAGAGATCAAATGGTCAGCTCAGTGCATCTGTGCTCAGCTCTAGTGCTGTGAAACTAAACGCAGACTCCCTGGATGGCTCAGAAACTCACTTTTGTAAAGAAAGGGCAACACATTGCCCTATGCTATAAATAACCAGATTTTTTTTCTTCCTGAATCCATGTATTTATTATCTTTTTTCAACCTGTGTATTCTTTGAGCTATTTTGAATTTAATTGTTCTAATCAAAAGGATAAATCTTTTTAGGTTTCATTGAAACCAGGAAAGTTATATATTCAACCATGAAAGACAAAAATTAAACATCTGGAATTTCACCATACTTCGATAAGCCTTACTACATCCTAACTAGCAGCTCAATTTTTTTTTTTATCGAACTGTCTGTGATTTTAGGAGTCAGTTTTTAGAAATGCTATTGAGTAGCAGAATTGGAACTGGCCTGTGTAGGAGCTATCCAGACGCAGTGGTAAACTTATAGTCAGTCCCTTAACAAATCATTGTTGAAAGAGCTGGCAGGAAAAGCAAGAGAGGAAACTGGACTGGCTTACTGAGCAAGGAAAGTTTCTTTTGCATGAAATTAAATTTTGTAAACAAAACACTGAAAAATAGTTAACCCCAGACCAACGCCTACACAAAATCAAATCTGCTGTGCTACTAGAAACACAAGCTAGTATAGCGAACTGGACTTTGTTTCTTTAGTGTCATTAGTATTAGAATGTCTGTCTTGTTAAATCTGGCTGGAGTTACTTCCCAGGAACAAAAGTAATGTGGTTAAGGTGTCAAACTGTCTCAGGTAATTATCATTAGCAACTCGGATTTGCTATACTCAAGATACTTTGCAGTCAACATGTTTTTTCTTCAAATCACTGCTGAAGGCATTCTTATGTCTTAGTCTAATCTTAGAGATTGCTGGTTTTAAAACACAGAGATGTTATTTTTCACAGGTTTGTTTAGAAGCCAATGACTTGGCTGTTAAAATGGTTGCTTTACTCAAGGGTTTTATTACTATCATGAAAATAATATGGCTACGTACTAGAGGTGTTATTTTTGTGCCTTTGGGATAGTCAAAACTCCAGCACTCTTCGATATACCTTTTACTTTACGTAGCAATTCTAAAAACAGCTGATGGTATTCATTTCTATTGCTGTAATTACAGAGTTATTGTTATTTTAAATGATGTTCCTAATTTGATTTTGTATACCAGGTATGGACTATTTGTTTTGTTTTGTTTTGGTTTTTTGAGACAGGGTCTCACTTTGTAGTTCAGGCTGGCCCTGAGCTCAGCCTCCAAGTCACATCGCAGCAATCCTCCTGCCTCTGCCTCCTGAGTGCCTCCCGTGAGCCACCACGCCTGGCACTGTGGTACTGATTACTGCTGGGCGTGAGTCTCCATGCCCAATATTGTATGTGGTTACTGTGGATCGAGCCACGGCACTTGTGCTTGCAAGACAGGTGCAGGAACCATTGAGCTAAATCCTAGGCCCAGGTATGGACTATTTGGCAAAAAATAATGGTACATAGTTGGGAAGGCATAGTCCTTACAATTATCCTAGAAACATGTGCAGATGTGTTCAGTGTGCCATCTGTGAGAAGGGACTTCCTTTTTACTTTGCTTTGTGGAGAAGTGGGACTGAAATTCAGTTTGGGGAGGTAGAAACTCATGCTGCTGGTGTGGTCTCTTCAGGATCAGCCCAGTATTCTAATTTACTCTGCAGGAGGCCTGACAGCTTGGCTAGCTTTTCCCCAATTTCATCTTTATTTTTTAAATTTCTCCACATTTTCTTTGCCATCCATCTTTCCTCATCTGCTTTCCTTGCCAGGTCGTGTATATGAACTTGAATAAGTAAATGTCTCACAGTGTTAGCTTTAATTTGCTTCATTTTGAAATCAAAGTCTGAAAATACAAGTCTTCCCTCCTCTAGTCTTTGTGCTGTCCACCTCACTGCCTTCGCTGTCCACGTCTTCTAAACGCCATACACGCTGCGACTCACTCTCACGGTTCTTCCTTCTCAGACTGTCCTGTTACCTCATTTCAGGTGGACCTGCCTGTGTCGAGTCTCTCTGGACACGTACAGTTCCAGGGCCTCAGGGACAAGGGAGGAAGTGGGACTCTCAACACAAATGTTGACACTCCCAGTCCCACAAGTGAAGTCCTTTTACTATCCTGGGTGTTTCACCTCACGTTAGACTGACTGATCCCATCGAATTAGATCAGGAGCAGCTGACAACGTCCGTTTAGGAATACGAAGCCAAGGTGTGAAAAGTATAAGAAATTTAAACTCAATCCGCAGGGAGACAGATCAAGGGTGGAGAGTCTATAGTGTTTTCAAGTAGTTAGGGAAACCGGTTCAAATTTCCATCTTTCAGGTTTTTAAAATTTAAGTTTATTTTTAAAAGTACATAAAATCTAAAATCACACATACTGATGAGGTATCATGAGAGGTTTTGATAACGTGTACACATCGCTTCATGTTTAAATCAGGTAAGCTTCTCTGTCTGGTTCCTCAGCTGTTTATGGTTTCTTTATGGTGACCATATTCAGATTCCTTTCTTACAGGTTTTCTGAAATATCCAGTACTGGGCCGTTAGCTAAGTCACTCTCCTGTGCAATGGCACATGGGAACTTTTCCACTTCTGACCATGCCTTAGTATCGGGTCAGGGCTGGGCCCCCTCCCTCCAACTTGGGGAGCCGCCATGTTGTTCTCAGTTTCTGCAAGTCCCGGATGGATGAGATCACAGACTTTCTGCATCTGCTTATTTCTCTTCATAATGATCTCCGTTTCCCTTCGTGTTGTTGCAAATGACGGTTTCATTGTTCTTCCTGGCTGAGCAGGATTTTATGCTCTTTTGTGCTACCTAGTCGTTATCCACTCACGAGGTAACAAGCATTTAGCTTGTTTCATTCTAATGCTGCAATGTACACGCGCGTGCAGAGGTCACTTATGCACAGTCCCTTCATTCTCTTTGGATAAACACTCAAAGTGGGCCTGCTGGATCCTTTACTACCTCTATTTTAAAATTTTGGAGGATACCTCATATTGTTTTTTTCTGATTTTTAAAAAAAATATTGATTTTATTGGTAGATCTTATATACACATCATGATCACATTCAACATTGAGAATTTGTACCAGTGTGTGACACGACTTAATTCTTATTTTTTCCCCATTCCCCTGCCCCCCTTACCCTCCCCCTACCCACTTGTGTCTTTTTTTACCATCATGTTTTTTCTTTCGACTCGTTACTTATCCCTACTCCCCTCTTTTTCTCTTTGAATATTTTCTATTTCACAATATCTATCGAACATTCTAGAACTCATTTACATCTTCAGTTTCCCATACCAGAGAAAAGATATGGCATTTATACATCTGTGACCTATTTATTTCATTTATGAGTACTGGTTTTCATAATGGCTCTACTGTCAGAAAGTCCTTAGTTCGCAAGTCTCCTTGCTCCACTTCTACTTGCTGCCTTTGTCTTTTGGATAACAGCCCCACTGAGCAGATCGTCCAGTCCCTAGTTCTGCCTGTCCCTGTCAGTGATGTTCAGCGTGTTCTCGGATACCTGCTGGCCCTGTACCAAGTGGGAGAAAGGGTTCTGGTTTGTTCTTCTGCGTATGGATTTCCAAGTTTCCTGGAAACACTAATTGAGGAAACTGTCCTTTCCCTTTACATGTTTGTCGTGCTGAAAGCACTTTTGTTTGTTGAAAATCAGTTAGTTATGACTTATGGTTTTGCTTCAGCTCTACTCCATTTCATTGGTCTATGAGTCTGTTTTATGCAAATCTCACATAGTTTTGATTTCTACAGTTTTGTCATTTAGTTTGAAGTCAGATAGCATAATGCCTCCTAGGACCTTTGCATTTTAAAAATAAATCTCAGTATTGCTTTAACTCTTTAGGTTTTTTTCGTGGTTCCATATGAATTTTAAGATTGTGTTTCCCAATTCTATGGAAAAAATCATTGGTGTTTTAATAGAGATGACATTCAATTTGTAGATCACTCTGGGAAATACTGACATTTTAACAATATTGACTCTTCCAATCCATTAGCAGAGGGTATTATTCCATTGTGTGTGTGTGTATAGTGTCCAATTTCTTTCTTTCTTTCTGTCTTTCTTTCTTTCTTTTTTCTTTTTTTCCTTCCTTCCTTCCTTCTTTCCTTCCTTATCTTATCTGTTTCTTTGAGACAAGATCTTGCAATACAGTTCAGCCTGACCTTAACTCACTGGCCCGGGCTGGTCTTGAACTCAGGGCAATCTTCCTGCCTCAGCCTACCGAGCACTGGGATTACAGTAGAATCCTACAACACTCAGGTCAGTTTCTGTCAACAATGTTCTACAATCAGTGTAGAGAACTTTCAGCATGACAGTTAAATTTAAACCAATCATTTTTTTGGTAGCTATTTATAAATGAAACTATTTTTTTTAACTTCCATTGCAGATAACTGGCTATTGGCTATAGGAATACTATTAATTTTGCATGTTAATTTTCATATCCTGCATCTTTGCAGAGTTCATTTATTAGTTCATATATTTGGGAGTAGACTTCCACTTTGTGAATATGTGAGCTGGAAGGACTGTATCATTTTAAATGACTTGTATGCTTCTCCACAAAATATCAAATGAATTGCCATAGAGCCTAAGAAAAGAAACAATATATGAAAGCTTTAATTATGAGGAGCATGCCATCGGTTTGAAATATTTCTGTTGAGACTTTTATCAGGGAAGGTAACATAAGAACCTCCACCCATGTAGTCTGGAGGAGTAATAGCAGCCTTTCCTCCTGAACTTTCAATGGTACAAACAGCCCACTGAGGTTCGCCACCCCTGGCTGGAAGCTGCACAGAAGCCACTCAGATGTTCCTCAGCCTCATGTAGCAAGCCCCGTCCTCAGAGGGCTGGGCTGATCTCTAAAATGCCTCAGAATCATCCTTCACACTTCACCCAGGCCCCATCTTCTCATATTCATCACAACTGGTACTTGAGAAGCGTCAGCCACTCATGAGGAGAAAGCCTTCCAGCTGGCTCCTCTGCTCAACTTGCAGAGATCGGTGTGCTCCTGGAAGCTGAGAAACCTCCAATCACCTGAGCAAGGAAGGTAAGAGACAAGACAAGATCTTAATGCATACATGGGGCCGACGGCAGCCAGAGCTCTTGTCCGGCTAGGACACCTGGAGCTGCTGCTACTTACTGATCACACAGCTCCTAGAGGGTGAGGGACGGCGTGGGCAGCAGTGCAGTGGAGAGCACTGACGTGAGCAGGGTCCCAGCAGCCAGGGTCAGCTCCTGCAGGTCCTCATGCAGGGTCACTGTCAAGTTGATATTCCATAAAAGGACGGTTGCTGGATAGTCCGATGCCTCCCGTTCACTTTGCCCCTTCTTATTTAGGTTTTCTGTTCCTTTCAAATGTGTAGATGTAAAATATTGAAAATCATCTGCTTTTTTACTGGAAAGACCACTTTGACTGAGACTTAACCATATCTTGTATATTTAATTAGAAAATACTAAGAATAAAATGGTCAAGGATTAATATTTTAATGGTGTAAACTAAGAATAATATGAGGAAAACAGAATTTCTGCTGATTAAATATGATTAAGGAGAAAATTCAAGTGTTTGCAATAAATATTCATCTAAAATATAACCTTTTTCTAATTGCAAATTTCTCATTTATTCTGAGTCAAAATGCAAAAAAAAAATACCATACTGAGACAATGCATAATGCTAAGGTGGATTTTAAGGACAACTGGGAAATTGTTTACATTTTTACACTAAATAAATTAGAGTAAAATTCTCAGTCAGACTCAAGGAAATAAGCTAAATAAGGGATGGCGTTAGTTACTTTTCTGTCATTGCTGAGACAAAATAACCAACCCCGCAACGTTAAAGAGGAAAGAGGTTTGTTTGCTTATAGTTCACAGAGGGTTTGGCCCATAATTGGCTGCACAACAGCAGGGGTGACAGACAGTCCTCACAGAGGGGAAACAACACGGTGCACGAGGGAGCAAAGGCAACGGGGAATTTAACAGGGTCTCCTTTCTTTTATTTTATGCAAACTACCAGATTTGGGAGATGCCAAACCAGTCACTCACTTTAATCACATGGCCTTGATCCTAGCATCACACACTCTAGACTCACCCATCTACCACTGCAGGAGACTCTGGGGAGATATTTAGACATGAACCATAGCATTTCTCTCCTGGCCCTCCCTAAACTCTTGTGCATTCCTTTATGAAAAGGCGGTTTAGTCCATCTCTAAGAGTTGCCAGAGTCCTATTTCACCACTGCTGCGAAATTCAAGTCTCCTCAAGTTTAAGGCAAGCTCTTAGCTGCAAAAAAAGCTAAACAGTTCCATCATTCAGTGGCTCAAGATAGCCATTTCCATTGCAAAAGTTACAAAGAGTGGGGTACAAAGGAATGGGACTAGTGCGAGTCCAGAATCCAGCAGGGGAAACGCTAAATCCCACAGTTGCACTTCAACATGCCCAGCAATCAGTGAAAGCTGTGAGCTCCAAAGGGCTTTGGATGGATCCGCCCCTACGGAAGTGGAAGTGGGTGCGTCCACCACTTCCGGTGGTTGTAACTCCCACAACTTCTCTGCTCCCTGCTTGCAGTTTTCCACATATGATCCATGTTCTTGAGACAAAATAACCAACACCTGAAGTAAAAGAGGAGGAGGTTTATTTGCTTATAGTTCCCAGAGGTTTTGGCCAGCCCAAGCTATTATGCAATACCTCATTCTACAACTCATAGCCAAAAAGCAAAATGAACTGAAACGTCCAAGCGGGTTTTTTTTGTTTTTTGTTTTTTGTTTTTTTAATATGGTTTCTCTTAGAAGCAGATGCCAAAGGAAAGTGAATGTTATAAGACTGTACTTGGGAAGAACTTTGAATGAAAATGGGGAATGAAGTTAGTGTAAACCCGGAAGAACATGACACAGCTCTCACGCGTGTGCAAAGTTGAGCCCTGAACTACGTCTTCCTCAGTTAGTGTCAGAAAGGGCTGATTAGCCAGGAAAACCATGATTTGTTTTAGAGTCTGAAGGGACTGTAGAGGCGCTGCCGATGGAGGATGTCCTTACTTCACTGCTGGCTATGACGTCGTCACAACTGGGATTGCTCAGCAAGAGAAACTTACTTAGATATGCAAGTGATGGATCTAATCTACAAAATACGCATGTACTTAAAAGAGTGATGGAATTGCTCATTAGATAATGAACAAATAGCCCCACAGGCTGTAGGTAGATGTTTCTCATTTATATATGTTGTTTTATTATGTATACATTATTTTTTCCTCTTGAACATTTACATTAGAATTACATGAAATTCATAAAGATAATCTTAATGTATACATAATTTGTATAGCGATGTATCCATAGTATGTTTTGAAATTCAAAAATATGTATTATTTATTATAAAGGGGTTTAGAAAATGGGGCATGTTACATATTGCCTATATTAAGCATTTATGTTTTCCCTCTTTTTTGAAATTATAGATCAAGTAATAATGAATCTTTAGGACTGTGTATTCCAGTTATTGTCATAAAGTGATTCTATAAGTATAATTTCAGACATCTGAAGGGTTTGGAGAATATATAAAAATATATAAATAACAATAAATTAATAAACTAAATTAATAAAATTAATTAATTAAAATCTCATATACGTATATGTCTAGTTGTCACTTTCCATAATATAGTCTAATAACATTTGTTTGGGAAAAACTTATGAATATATATATATATATATATATATACCAGTACCTATGCATATACATGTGTTTTATTTCAGGAATATTATGCAGAATAGTTGAGTCTGCATTATTACATATTTCTCAAAGTAGAAAAGTCACAATGTCTTAGAAATATTTGCCAATATAAGATTGAGTATTAGATGAGAGACTTTTATTAGCTCATTTTAAATTTAATTTGTAGTAAAACAGAACTTGTTTCTTACATTCATTAGCTATAATTCCTTTTATATGAATTATGTGCTTCAACATTTTGCCTATTAGACTATTTCACTCCTTTGAGCTCTTGTATTTATAATGTTTTTCTAATTAATTTTATGAGTGTTTATGTACTGTTCTGTAGTGTTGCATATTCTGTATTGTAGTATATTTTGGAATCATACTTTTTATAAGTCAATGCCTCAGGGCATAAGTATCAGCATTTATTTATGTCTTCACTCGTCATTTAGTTGTGAGTTGGAATTGCTATTTTCCAACAATTTACCCATCACTTTGCCCAAATGCTTCTAGCTGCCATTACTTCACATCCTTGTGTAGACATTTATTACACAAATCTCTAAATATATAGCCACCACTTGGACACCACTGCTATTTCAAATTTTATTTACTAAGAATTTATTTATTACTCTTTCTACATTCTTCTTTTAAAGTCTCACTTTCCCTATCATCCAATAATCAAACTTTTTTTTTTTTTTTTTTTGAGACAGGGTCGTGATTTGTAGTTCAGGCTGGCTCTGAGCTTACCATGTAGCCCAGGCAAGCCTTAAACTCACAGCAATCCTCTTGCCTCTGCCTCCCAAGGGCTGGGATTATAGACATGAGCCACCAGGCCCAGCATCATGGTGTGGGGTATTGATTGCTGATGGGCATGATTCACCATGCCCAGCATTGTGGTATGTGGTTACCAGGGAATGAACTCAGGACCCTGTGCTTACAAGGCAGACACTGGAACCACTGAGCTAAATCCCCAGCCCAAATCAACCAATTTTTAAAGTCACTATGAATATGATTCTGCAGATAGACAAAAAGCATTGGAAGCATTGGAAAAGAGATAGTGTGTCAGCATTAATAAAGAGAAATCTTTAGTGATCATATTATTAAACTAGTGGACTTCAGATCAGAAATAATTATCAGGGATAAATATGTTAATCCACTAAGAAGATAAAATAACACTAAGTGATAATATACCAAAGAATACACAGAGAGTACACATGTATATAAAAATTTAAAAATCTAGAAATTAGAAATCATAAATCCATAATTATAATTGTGTACTTTAATTTCTATATTCAGTAATATGTAGAAAAGAATAAGATATAAAGAGCTAAACCTCATCTACCAACTGAATCAGTGGCACTGCACATAATAGTAGCACAATGCACTTTCTTTTAAAGTCCTGAGGGGCTTTCATCAAAGTAGAATTTAAATCACAAAGCCAACTAAAAGGTTTAAAACACAGAAATCACACAAGTATATTATCATCTTAATAGAATGGAGAATAAATTATTAATAAAAAGATAACAGGAAAACTTACTATTTATAATTCAAATCCATGGATGAGAGTGTCTCAAGGAAAATTATAATCTGTGTTGAATGTAAAAAAATTAAAGTGTAACTTACATGAGAAAGTGCTGCTAAATAAGTTGATGGAAAGAAATTTATAGACTAAATATTTATATTAAAAAGGAATATGAATTTCAAGTCATGAATCTAAGCAAAATATGCTGTTTTTTCTATAAAAGGGCACATATCAATTACCTTTTGCTTTTTCATTCACCATAAAGTCTAAGTTGACATTTTTATTAATAATTCTTTATAAAAAAAGAAATTAACCTATAATATTAAGGCTTTCCCTCAAACACCAAAAAGGAAAAGAAAAAAAAAAATTAAATTGGAAACAAGCAGAAAGAAGAGAGTGATAAAAAATCAGACACGAGGAAATGGAAAACAGATAAAGTTTATACTCAGTTAACTCCAAAACTGGTTCTTCTAAAAGATCAGTGAAATAAAGCAACTTTTCATGAAAGGGGAGGGAGAGCAGATGCCAATCTTCACTTCTAGGTACCAAAGGATGCAAGTATACTCCAAAATATTGTACACACCTGCATTTGACACAAATCATTAAACCAACACCACAAAATACAAATGTCTAACACTAATTCTAGTGAAAGTACATACTCTCTATAATCCTAAACATGGTTAGTTAACAGTTAAAAATTATTCCAAAAAGAAATCAGCAGGCTTCAGTGGAAGGCATTTTGCAAAAGGAAGCAGTTGTAGGATTCCATTTATATGAAGTTTTAGAACAGGTGAAGCTAATGATTAAAAAGAATATTGCAACAGAATTTCACTTGGGAGCCAGGATTGACTGGGGAGAGCGCTGGGGACACTTTCTAGGTGCTGGGTAAGTGGGGGCGGAACAGGAGTTAAGAAAGTTGTGGCTGCTCACACTGATGGAATGATACACTCCGCAGGTGCCCATCTCATTCCATGTAAACTGCATCCCCAAAGAGAAAAATGTAAACAAAGAGAGAACTTAAATGGCTTCATGTCATTAGAGAAAGAGATGGACAGATATATAATAAATCATTTGCAGTAAATAATGATGGTCATAAACTGAATGTTGGGTATGTGGCTTTCACTGTAATAGTTTACTTACATATTTGAACATCTTAATAATCATTTGAAAAATAGTATTAAGTAAACTTCATTAGATAATGAAACTACATTATAAATGAAGAGCTAAGTTTTAGAGAATTTTCTACAATACCTGACAGGGAAGAAATGTCTCTAACATGGGGAGATAGTAAGACGGCCAAAAAGTGTGACATGAAGTGATTCAAAGGGGAGTCTCTGTGACATGGAGGCCATGTTAGGGAGGCACTGTACCAGGCTCTTCCTCACCTGCACACTTCACAAAGCACTCTTTTCATCTCCACCAGCACAATACCATTGGTTCAGAAAATGACTTTGTTAGAAATTGGTCAAAAATCAACTTCTGTTTTCCTACTTTTTAAAATTTAGGGTTTGGGGAAGTTTTACAAAAGGGCTCATGTCACTAAAAGGTTTATTGACAAATATGATGATCTGTCAGTATTCTAACTTAATGCGCACACATCACACAATAAAAGTAACCAACTAGAGCAGCCACCTTTTGTTTCTGCACAGTTTTGTAATCTTCCTGAAAACTGGAACTTATGATAAAATAAAAGTAGTTCATAGTTGATACCTTATTGGGCATCATTATGCTTCCAGTTTTACACAGCCATTTTTCAGAGCCTTTCTTTCATTATATAAAATAACAGTGTATGCTATCTACATTAGTATTTGTGTCATATCAGAATCTGGTATAAGTGATATCCTTGTTTTTGGAGAAATTTAACTTTACTTCAGAAGTGGTACATTTTTTACAAGACGTCTGTCAATTGTATGAATATTTACTGTAAGATAGGATATATGAATTAGAACAGTATTTATCATACAACCAAGTAATTTACATAGAAAAGCAATGGCATATATTTAAAGAGCTATAATGTATAGGGTTACACATAAATATAAATCTACATGGCATTCATTTTTAATTTCTATTTTTCTTGTGTATGTGCATATGTATGTCTATTTTTCCTAGTTTGATGCTAAATGGATAAGACCAATTGTAAGAAATAACTTGAAAGGCATAATGTACCTTGGCTTTTCTAACTAGAAAGGTATGAGATAATTATTACCTTATGCAAAATTTTATTTATTTTAAAAAACTATTCAATGCCTTTTATGTCCTGTGAACTTAATTAGTAGAATAAAGTACAAATACAGTTGGGAGAAGATTTGCTCAAGTAATGCTTTCACATGGCTTCTTAGATGAGAGAGATGATGTATGGATAAAGAAAATGTAGTGTTTATACACCAAGAAGTACTACTCTGCCATAAAGAAGGATAAACTTGAGTGATTTGTTAAAAAAAAGAAAAACGAAGAATGCACCTTGAGACCACGATGTTAAGAAAAGCATATTGGACACTCAAGCTTCAGAGTTTCTCTTATAAGAAAGGCCCAAAGTATAAGCAAAAACAAAATAAAAGATAGATAATAGGAAGTAAGGAGATGGCTCCGTCTTGAAGGAGAAAGGGGCCAAGAGATGGAGGGAGGAAGAGGAAGGAGAAGCGAAGGGAATGAAAAAGAAGTGAAGATGTGTTACGGTACACGTGCCAAGTGCCCTACAAGAAATGCAACCATTATGCACCGCATGCATGCACCAATAAAAACAAAGATTAAGAAAGAAATTTCTGCGTGAATATTATTTAAAGGTCTTGCTAACAAATAATTTCAAGTAGGAAAACAACCTTGATATATGAGAGTGTAGTGCATGAGACCTAGTCTGGACCACAGCGTTCAGTGAGACAGACGGCGGGGCGCGGGTGGTGGAATTGATGAACGGGCTTAACGGGGAAAGTGGTAAACATGTCAGTGACCTGGAGCAGCAGGAAACTCGACTTCCTAAGCAACCGAGAAAAGGCTGGAGCATCCAGAGAAAAGATCGAAACAACAAAGAGACACGCACCTGGAGAGGTGGTCCTGATCACACCAGCAGACCGTCTGGAGCCCACTCGGTCCGCAGAGTGAGCTAGGGATGGAGCGTGACTTGGTGCCACCTGGTGCGATTTAGGAAGAGAACTGTAGTAGGAAGCTTTGCCAGAGTGAGGAGAAAACAAATAGTAAGCTTCGTAATAGTCCCTGCAAGAGAGGACAGCCAGGAGCAGGGGCAGTGGGGAAAGCCCCGCGGGACACCTTGAGAACAGTTCTAAGAAATCTAGAGCTTACCTGCAACCTTCAAAACAACTGCTTTGAAGGGTGGATAGGCAGACAGAGTGAAAAATGAGTAGAAAAATTTAAAAGTTAGCACAGAAAAAAAGACATATCTAGCTCTTGAGAGGATTTGTAAAGGAGAGGAGAGAATTGTGGCCATAAGAGGTTGATTTGGAAAAGTGAAACTTGAACATGTTTTAAGTGACTCTCACAAGGTTCCACATAAGGGAGGAAGGGGCAGGAGAAAGAAGTTCTAGAGGAAGCAAGAAAGGCTCGGGACCAAGGCACTGGCGGAAGAATTAATTTAGTTATACGCATTCAGTGAATGAAGTAAGAAATGAGAAACAGATGAATGTCGATGTGGGTTAGTTGGTTTGGGGACAACTAGCTGATGAAGTTCCTCTTTGATAGTTTTAATTTTCCATGACGCCTGACTTGAGGCTGTCTGCTGAGAAGGCAGAGAGGTCCAGAAACAGCAAATCCTTCTGAGAACATGGAAGGTCACCACTGTAGAGTGTGGCTGTGGCTGGGACAGATCAAGATGGTGGAATTGTGCAACATTCTCAAGTGTGGATTTGAGATGGGTCATCCTGGCCTTGCAAACTAAAGCAACTGCCCTCATTAGAGATTGTTTTCTGAGCAGAGAAATGGTCTCAGTCTCTGATAGACCACATACCTTTCTGCCGCAAACCAAGGAAAAACTGTTCCCTCTGGAACCCTTTTCCTGTGTCACATGTTACACTTACAAAACTGCCTCCTGCTTCCTCTCAGTACTTTCCTAACTCAGCTGGATTGTCTTTCTCGGTAGCCCAGCAGGCTGCAGACACTAGCAAAGCCCGGGGGGCAGTCACTGCACCCCACGCCCTCACTGTGAGTCCGGCCTTCGTGTTCTCTCTCCTCAGTCCTCATTCCTTCCATCCCCAGTTTTAGTCCTAAATCTCCTTGCTCTGAGAAGAAACAGTAGGGAAGCAATTTCTCGTTCTTACGGGGTGATAGTAATTTAAGAAAATAGTGTCTTTGCCAACAACGGAGCAAGGACAAAGACCCCCCCAAAAGTGATTTTCCATCTGACATTATCAAACTCTGTTTCAATATCAAGGTCTGCTTAAGCTGAGGAGCTGGTTTCTGCAGCATCACAACTCTTAAAAATCCGACAAAACAGGGAAAATGAACATATATTCATGCAATATGCCCTTTTAGTTTAAATTAAAAATGAAAATTTGCTGTAACCCAGTTCTTTATTCTATAGTCCTTAAGCTTGGGTGACAGTTTTGGAAAACAGTGTCTAAAGCTGCTGCTCTTCTCACAGATACCAGGACCAGAAGAAGGCAGAGGGAGTGAAGGAAGAATTTTATCACTAAGAGCTGTCTCTGTTCTAAAAACATCTTTAAAATATTTCATAAAAGGCTCTGAAGTGAAATATTCCATATATATGTGATTACATATATATGTAGGGTACAAAGAAT
The DNA here is from genome assembly GCA_004026965.1 of Petromus typicus. NCBI lineage: Eukaryota > Metazoa > Chordata > Mammalia > Rodentia > Petromuridae > Petromus > Petromus typicus. The sequence goes on along the minus strand of PVIR01035615.1, from coordinate 190 downwards.
TTAGACACCGACCTTTCATGCACCCACCACCTGCTAAAAAATAGAGCATTCTGTTCTGAATTCACTGCCATCTCGGAATAGATCTTGGGAGAAAGAGAAAGACTTTTTAAAAATGAAATTGCCTCAGCTCAGCTACTGCCCACATAAAGGTGACCCCAATTATCCAAGGAAGCTCCTAGTTTAACCTCCA
>PVIR01035614.1:0-16332 GCA_004026965.1 Petromus typicus | reverse complement strand
CTTGCAAGACAGGCGCCGGAACCACTGAGCTAACTCCCCGGCCCCCTTTTTAAGTTTTTTGAGACAGGGTCTCATTCTGTAGTTCAGACCAGTCCTGAACTCAAACTCTTAACTCAGCACTCCTCCTTTTTCTGGCTCCCAAGTGCTGAGATTACTGGCATGAGCCACCACGCCCAGGACTGTGGTAGGTGGTACTGACTGCTGGTGGGTGTGAGTCTCCATTCCCCGGCATTGTTGTAGCGGTAACTGGGGATTGAATCCTAGACCTTGTGCTTGCAAGGCAGGCTCCGGAACCACTGAGCTAAATACCCGGCCCTACTTCTGAATTTTTAATACCATAAAAGAAGAACACGATAAACACACTGAATCTTCAGACATACTCAATAATTTCTGTAGAATATTTTTCCAGAAATGGTCAAGGGGAACACAGGCTTCTGATACATTTTGCCAAACTGTCCTTCAAAAGACTATAATAGTTGTATAACCAATCTGATAAGCAACAAAATAATACCTTAGTTTTTATTTGCATTTCTTTATTAGGAAACTCCGTTTTTTCATCACTCTTATTGTACATCGATGGGGATTTAAACAAAATTATTCGCTTGTCTTTACCCTACTTTTTATTGGGGTATTTGTCCTTTTTCGGTGTAAATACCAGTTCCCAAACCTTCTGATCTCAGGAACACTTCATATGCTCTTAAAATCCTTGAGGATCTCAAAGAGATTTTGTTCACACTGATTCTACCTATTAATATTTACTAAATTAGAAATAAAAACTGAGGAAATTCTAAAAAATAAGCACACATAATCACACACTCCATTAAGCCACTAGAGTGACATGACATTGCCACACTCAGCCAGGAACAGAAGTACTAAAGGCTGCCCTCCCTTTCCTTCCTGCCTCTTTCCTCCTCTCCCTGGTTCAGGAGCAACAGTGCTGGCTGGACCAGAGGGCTGTGAGGTGCCCCAGAGTTGCATAGAGCCATGGGCCAGAGTGTCCCCAGGTCAAGGGTGCAGCCATATGATGGGCTGTTGGGTCCAGCTGAGGGTGCACCAGCGGTAGTGAGTAGAAGCAAGGGGCAGCGGGCAGGCAATGGAGGTACTGAGCTGTAGGCTCAAGGGTCAAGGGTGCGAACTGATACAGTTGGTGGCTGACGAGTCATATGCAGACACAAGCTAGCAGGCATGGCAGTTGAGGATACAGAGGGCAAGTGGGTGGCAGAAAGCCATGGTGAACATCACTGAGGGTGATGATGGGGTGGTGAGGAGATGGCACCGTGATGCAGGAAGTAGCCAGAGTAACTAGTAGGTTGGCTAAACTGAAGAAAAAGTGAACTGACTACAAATAAGCAAATGCAACAGGGAAGAGGGGAGTCAGGTTTCTCAGTGGCAGAAAAGATTTCAAAACCTGCAATGAAAGAAAACTAGAAAGAATCCTCAGGTACAAGGTATTGGTCAGAACCTATTTAATAATACCTATTTAATAATATTACCTATTTAATAATAATAACCTATTTAATAATACATTTACTCAGATAAAGAAAGAGTTATAGACCCATGTGTGAGTGCAAATATATATACACACAGAGAAACAAAGATCTATTCATATTTGCACTGAAGAAACTAGGCAAGGTAGCAAGAAAAGAAAAATAAGAAATACAAGGTTTGGAAAGAAAGAAAATTCTCTCATCATTCACATATTATTATCTTTGTGGAAAAATTAAAAATAATTTAGATACATATCTAACTATAAGAGAATTGAGCAAGTTTACTGGATATAAAGCCAGTGGCAAACATCAGCTGCATTTCTGCAAGTAAACAGCAAAGAGCTTACAATTCTAGTTTACCTCAAAATCTGAATCTCTCTTTCTCCACCCTAAGTGCCTGGCTAGCTGCCATGAATGACATATTCCTTTGCTTCTTTACACTGCAATATTGGGGATTCAACCTAGATACTATTGAGCTATATTCCCATTACTCACCCTTTCATTCATTTTATAATTGTGTGATAGAGTTTCACTAAACTGCCCAGGATGGGCTTAAATTTGTGATCCTCTTGCCTCAGCCTTCCAAGTAGTAGCAAGGATTACTGGCAAGCATCACTATGCCTGGCTCTTTGTTTTTAGTGGTGATTTGGTTAATGAACACTCTTGTTTGGCAACAACTTGGTATACAAACAGAAGCGCATGGAAAAATTTTTGGTTTGTGAATTCTGCATCAGGTGACGAAGATGACCACAGCCATCTTGTTTTGCACAATCATGAACGTGGCCATTTCCTCCAGAATCATGGAATAAAACAAGTTTGTGAATTAAGGTAAGATACTCGGTCTAAATGCTTCATACGTAATATGTAAATGAATCTGTGAAATGCTATATTTGTTTTAGCATGTACTATAGGATGTTATTTGGTAAACAGTATTTTTTTTTTTTTGAGACAGGGTCTTAGTTTGTAGTTCAGGCTGGCCCTGAACTCAGCCTCAAACTCACATCACAGCAATCCTCCTGCCTCTGCCTCCCGAGTGCTGGGATTACAGGCGTGAGCCACCAGCTGGCACTGTGGTATGTGGTACTGGTTGCCGCTGGGGTAAGTCTCCACGCCCAGTATTGTATGTGGTTAACGATCAAACTTGGCCCTTGTGTTTGCAAGACAGGTGCCAGAACCACTGAGCTAACTCCTCAACCCATAAACAGTATTGTTTATTTATTTATTTAGTGGCATTGGGGATTGAACCCAGAGGCTCTGCCCTCTACACTCAGTTTACTTTATTGTATTTGGTACTGGCGATTGAATTTGGGACCCTGAATTTGCAAGCCAGGTGCCAGAACTACTGAGCTAAATCCCCTGTCCAGTTTAGACTTATTATAATTTTTACTTTAGAAATGTAATAAGGGGGCCGGGGAGTTAGCTCAGTGGTTTGGGCGCCTGTCTTGCAAGTTCAAGGGCCTGGGTTTGATTCCCTGGTAATCATACACAATACTGGGTGTGGAGACTCACCCCAGCAGCAACCAGTACCACATACCACAGTGCCGGGCGTGGTGGCTCACGCCTGTAATCCCAGCACTCGGGAGACAGAGGCAGGAGGATTGCTGTGATGTGAGTTGGAGGCTGAGCTCAGGGCCAGCCTGACCTACAAACTAAGACCCTGTCTCAAAAAAAAAAAAAAAAAAGCAAACAAACAAACAAACAAAATGTAATAGGGGAACACCTATAATCTCAGCAATCAGGAGGCTGACATAGGAAGACCACAAGTTCCAGGCCAGCCTGGGTTACATAGTGAATTCAAGGCCAGTCTGAACTACATACGGAGATCCTTACTAAAAAAAATAATAAAGCCATAAATAATTTCATTATTGTAGTGGGCTCCTTGCTTAGTACTTCATTATCCTTCAAACTGCTGTGAGTTGGTTATGACTTGAAAGGAAAAGCATTGAAAAGGTGTATTTTTAATTCCCAAATTTGTCAGCTTAGCCACATCTTCCTTTGAACTTAATCATGAGCTCCTAAGATGGCAATTATAAGCAACAACCAAAAGAACAGTTCTGTTTCTTATAATTATTTCTGCTAATAAATTATAAGAAAAAAATAATTTGGGAAATTATTTGGTGTTTATAACGAGGGACTGTAATTCTTTTTTTTTTTTTTTTGAGACAGGGTATCCCTGTTTTTATAGTTCAAGCTGTTCCTGAGCTTAGCCTTGAACTCACAGCAGTTCTCCTGCCTCTGCCTCCCAAGTGCTGGGATTACAGGCCTGAGCCACCAGGCCCAGCAGACTCTAATTCTTTTTTTTTTTAAGTTTTTTTGAGACAGGGTCTCGCTTTGTAGCTCAGGCTGGCCCTGAGCTCAGCCTCCAACTCACATCATAGCAATCCTCCTGCCTCTGCCTCCCTAGTGCTGGGATTACAGGCGTGAGCCACCATGCCCGGCACTGTGGTATGTGGTACCAGTTGAAGCTGGGGTGAGTCTCCAAACCCAGTATGGTATGCGATTACCGGGGATCAAACCCGGGTCCTTGCGCTTGCAAGACAGGCGCTGGAACCACTGAGCCAAATTCCCGGCCCAAGACTGTTAATTCTTCAGATTTTTTTTTTTTTTTTGAGACAGTCTTGTTTTGTAGTTCAGGTTGACCCTGAACTCACTATGTAGCCTAGGCTAGCCTCAAACTCTCAGCCATCTGGGGATTATAGGCATAAGCCACAAAAATAATTTTCAAGGAATATTTAAAAAATAAATTTCAACGGAACTAAATTTTAAAGATACTTTAAAATTAATAGGAATTATTTTTAAAACAATTATTCTAAAGGGTTTTTTTTTTTCTTCCCAATATGGGGATTGAACCCATGGCCTTAGTACTAAGCTACATTCCCAGAATTTTTTCAATTTTTAAAATTATTTTTTCAAATTTTTATTTTTTATTTTGAGATAGGCTATCAATAAGTTGCCAAGATGTACTCCAACTTGCAACCCTCGTATCTCACCCTCACACTGGTACTATAGGTGTGTGTCACCATGGCTGGCTCAGAAAAAATAAATTTTCAAAGCCAAAGAACATAAGCAAGAAATCCTTGGAACATTAAGATTAAAGCTTCTCACTGTGCACTATAGCAGATCAAAACACCTTTGTCATTAAAGTTAACTACAAAGCTTGGCAGTGGGCATGAAAGTCCATTATAGTAGCTATTACTAATCATCTGTACCAAGATACATATGCAAGCTGGCTTGTCATTTCTGCAAGCACAGCTATCATTTTAGATGCTTAGAGCAATACAATTAATGTTTTATGGTTTATGCCAGTAGGTGCTGAGAGAGTACTCAATTATGTGAAGCTCTAACCTTTCTTTGCTTGCGTTTGGTTGCGGTAATAGATTAATGTTTTACAGTGCTAGCTCTGGCTTTAGGACAAATTTACAGACTCAGCTCCTTTGAGATCAAAATGGAATTCAACAGATGTCCTGTCTTCTTTTAGCCACTTAATGTGTTTCAGAACCTTCACCAGTAATGATCAAAATCTGGTCTATGTTTTTAAATGGAAGCAGCAGTTCGTTTCCTTAATGCTTGTCATGCTTATTGAGAACTCAGAAAAATTACTGGGTTCCAGACATCATTTTGGATATACATGCAGAAACAAAAATCTCTACGCCTGCCGCAAATTTTCCACATTAATATCTAGCATGAAAATTTTTATCAAAATAATTATCTGGGACAACTTTATAAGGCAATTATATAATAAATATTTTGTATTGTCAGTTATTTCATCAAGGGATTTATATGTATAGCAACAATAATAATAGGCATAAGGTACAAGGGGAGTTAGGAAATAATACCCACTATTTAAGAGCACCTAATTTTTCTGCCCATTCAGGGTTTTGTGTTCTGTCCAAATTGAGACTTGTAGAAAACCTAAAAAGGTTATTATTTCATGCTGTGTTCTGACAAATCATTTGAACTTAGAGCTGCCATCTGCTCTAAGGTAAGAGAAAATGTGTCAAGGCAACCTCCTCTTCTGCTAAAGTGATATCTTTCTAAACACCCATATCTAGGCTAGATAAACAGACACACAAATACTATTCTAACCTTTTCCAACTTGTTAGCATTACATTTTTAACTTTACATGAGGAAATCTCAGCTCACCGAGCCTGAACAAGCTACAGATGGTAGTGTCTAGTTAACCGTTCCTTCTTAGAGTCTATCTATATAACAAGCCATACGATATAGGCTGGCAGAAATCTATCTTAAATGAAACTGGGGGCCTAGGAATATCCATCTGGAGGACACAGTTAATCAGATCCTCTGAGGTCTGGGTGTTTCTGTTATAAATCAAGTCACCACAGTGCAGTTGTTACTATCTTTGATGGCTGTTTCAAATGCTGCAAGCAGCTAACACTCTGGAAAAAAAAAACTACGAAAAGTTTTAAATTTGGGGGTTAAAATTGTGCCATCACCTAAACTGCATGTGTAATATACTAACTATTTCAATTGCAGTGAATTGAGCTAAATTTATTTGATTCTGTTTTGTTCCATCTCTTGGGAGTTTTAGGGCTCTGAGGTCCTATTTTGAACTCTAATGAGACGGTGTGATTTGAAAAGTTCTAAAAATATCACAGGTTTGCCTGGGCCCTTTGAGAGGGTGGATGCCTCAATTACAAGTGTCAGAATTTGATTCCTAATTTTTTGGGACTTGACAGCTGCAGCAAATCTTGCCAGGATTCCCTTATCTTCACTGTGCTTCTCTTTGAAGTATTTAAAGATGATTTCATAATCTTTCCAATTTAGCTCTAGGATTTGTCGGTAGCTGTAGAATGAATTGTAGCTGGTCCCTTCTCAAGCTAGTTATAAATATTATTTGACCAAGCACATTTTTTTCAATTAGCTATAATTGCAAAACAGCTGAGCTTCTTGTAAGGGCTGGAGAAGAAAACACAATGGATTATATACTGGTACACTGTGAGCCAGGGTGACCTCTTGGAGCATGAGGTGCCAATGGAACCTTAACCAGTGGTTCATCTGTTGCTATAAAAAAGTTCAGTCCCAACATTCATTTGAATAAAAGCTCTGGAAAGGTACCAACATTAACTCATTGGGGCTGACTTATTATTTTTTACTTTTTCAAATTTTGTGGGCGCTAGATTCTTTCACATTTATTTTATGCCTAGTGTGTTCTTGATCCCTAAGTTTTTGTTTCTTCAGTTTCTTCTGTACAACTTTCTCCTCTGGTTTAGGACTATCTGTTCCTTTTCAGTCAGGATCATCTCAGTGTAGTGGGGGCTCAGATAGGGCTTAATCCGCCCATGCACTCTGTAAGTGCAGCAGCGTATCTCCAGTGCTTTGCTCACCCGGATATGATCAGTAACCAGAGGATCTACATCTAAATCCTCAAGTTCAGCATCATTCTCTGCATTCTGAGCATGTGCAGCAAAAATGCAGCACTCTTTTTGGGCCACTGTCCCTGGGCCCAGCACCACTGTGGGCACACCTACACCACTGTAATACTGGAATGGCACACGCTGCTTTTCTAACGTGACATCCTTCGGATACTTGGTGGTTTTTCCAGATACGCATACCCTTGATGACTGGAGCAGTTTCACAGGTGTTCTTAAAGTGAACAGGAAGATTCGAGCCTTTTTATTTCCATAATTTTATCCAGTTTTGGGGGTTAAGTAGAAAACCATTTTCACAGATCACCCCAAGCTGCTTACAGGAAAATCTTTGTTCTGTTTTTATGAGACAGAGACTCAGTATACCACTCAGGCTGGCCTTAACTCACTATATAGTCCAGGCTGGCTTTGAATTCACGATGATCCTCCTGCCTCCCGAGTCCCAGTATTACTGGCATCATACCTGGCATTACCATCATACCTGGTTAATTTTTCAAATTATTAAAACACATTCAGAGATATCAAGCTGACTGAGATGTAAGTATCAGTTGTTATATGGCACTACTAAAAGAGACACAGGCTCTGTTCGCTCTTCCACTGACAAAAAGTTTAGACTGTTGCCTATAAAATGGCAAAAATCATAGCACAAGTGGCTGGAGGCTATCGGACTAAATGATAAATTTGTGTTTGTTGTCAGGTATTTAAAAGTAACTATAAATGTAATGAACATATAAGTGTGATTAGAGTAAAGAGTTATATATAAGTAGTTTTTATTATTAGTGGAAGCTTGCAAAGAAATCCCAAAATGTTCTTAATATTATCACTTCTGATAAAAAACAACATCTATTATTTAACACACTTTAGTTCCAAGCACCTTTACTAAGTAAATGGTAGGAAATAACCTGGCCATCACAGAGATTAATGTTACCTCCATGGCAGGAGTCGGAAGTTGAACCAGTGACCCTGGGAGTCCTGTGTGTGAAGAGAGGCAAGAGAGAGCACTAGGAGAGTCTCTCCCAGATGTGGGATGGGAAAATAGGTTAAGTGTGTACTTCCTGGAAGAGATGCTACTTAAGCTAAGATGGCAGCCCCTTTTATGGACAACTCCAGTCACACTCGTGCCTATTAATCAGGATGGTATGATATCATCCAATAATGAGGTATAACATATGTGAATGCTGCCACCAGGGAAGCCATTAAGATCTAAGGTCTAGAGTTTTGACCTGGGGCAGATCCCATAGGTACCTTCTGCCTACCCCACACAACAATGCCAGACTCCCAGAAGGAAAGCAAGTGCTCAAAATAAAACAGACTCTTCATGCACCTTAGGCATAGTGAACTCTTCTTATCAGGAATTCACATGAATCATTCCAAGTCCAAGTTCCCAGATAACCAGCCAATGGTGTCTCTGCTAGCAGAGCTTTCTAGGGATGGCAGTCCCAGACCTGCTATCCTAAATCTTCTGCACACTACTTTTCCCTTCTTTTTACAAAATTTTTAGACTTTGAATCTATGCTAGTCATCTTCATCTGGGACTCAGGAATGACTATATTTCTCTTATGACATGAAACTGAAAATGTGAAGTAATATTCCAGGCATAATTGGACCATAAACACGTTATCATTTTTGTTGTTCTTGTTGAAGTTTTGTTTTTAGAGACAAGGTTACACTTTGTAGTTCAGGTTGGTCTTGAACTCACTTGTGTAGCCCAGGCTGACCTCAAATTCACAGCTTCCTGCCTCAGTTTTTCCAAGTGTTAGGTTTACAGGTGTTTGTCACCATACCAGGCAGGGTATCACTTTTTTGGGGCGGGAGTTAGAGAAGGGTCTTGGACTGTACTTCAGGGTGGTCTTAAACTCACCACTGGAGCCCAAGCTGGCCTCAATCTTGCAGTAATCCTCCTGCCTCAGTCTTCCAAGTGCTAGGATTATTACAAGTGCCATATTATTACATTTTTAAACATTTATTATATTTGTTTTTACAACAACATTACCAATGGGTATGTGCAGCTGGTAGACAAAACTTAAATTCTACTACATTAGGCCTATAATCCAAATAATGGTTCTATCTGCCAGGATGATTCTGAATTGTAATTTTTTTTTTTTTTTTTTTTTTTTTTTTTTGTACCAGGGCCCGAACTTGTGACCTTACACTTGCCAGGCAAATCCTGGGACGGCTGTTCCTTCTTACTATCATTTGCAAATTTTTGAGGGTTCTGAAGCTACACTGCCTCAATTTGGATTCTGAGTACCAGCAATGTGATCTTGGGCAAGTCAGCTTAAACTCTATGTACCTCAAATCCCTCATGTGTAAAAGCTGGGAATCTCAGAGTTGTACCATGAAAGAAATGTGATAATGCATATATAAGCTTGGCAGGGTGTCTGGTACATTGTAATTATATAAAAATATTTATTATTAATAATCTAAATTACTGATGAGAAAAAAAAACGGGTGATCAAAGGCAAAACCTCACTGTACATTTTTGGTGACTTCTTTCAAAGATAATGGCAGTTGAAAATTTGAGACTATCAACATAATCAGATTTTAAATTAATTAGTATATACTTCAATTCCAATATAAAACAAAACAAAACAAAACAAAACCATGACAAAGCAAGGTATGGTGTTGCATGCCAATAACCTCAGCACTTGAGAGGCTGAGACAGAGGATCACCCCAAATTCAAGGCCAGACTGGGCTACATGGCAAGGTCAAGGCCAGGCTGAACTGATGGTGAAACCCTGGCTCAATAAAACTCTCAAGATATATAAAATTAAATATTCCTAATTACCGATTTTTTATAATGTTAAGAGTATAATTTCTTTTTTTTAATTTTTTTTTTTAGGTTTTTTTTGAGACAGGGTCTCGCTTTGTGTTTTAGGCTGGCCCTCAGCTCAGCCTCAAACTCACATCACAATCCTCCTGCCTCTGCCTCCCGAGTGCTGGGATTACAGGCGTGAGCCACCACGCCCGGCACTGTGGTATGTGGTACTGGTTGCTGCTGGGTGTGGGGTCTCCACACCCAGTATTGTTATGTGGTTACCGGGGAATCGAACCCGGGTCCTTGCGCTTGCGCTTGCAAGACAGGCGCCGGAACCACTGAGCTAACTCCCCGGCCCAAGAGTATAATTTCTAAACATGACCTTTATCAATTTCCAAATACTGGTGTTAAGGAAAAGAAAACAATATAGACAAGACTGGCTAAAAATACATCTCTGTCACTAAGAAGATAATTTTAACTCTTAAAAAAATTCCTATGTCAGAATGTTGGCAGAATAAGAGATAAACACATTCTTGTTCTTACTCTTTCATACTGGCTCAAGTATGGCAATACAATGAAAATTAAATGTTAAAATATAATGAAAGAGTGTTTTTAAATACTTCATCTTATTAATAAAGAAAATCAAGGAGATGCTAATGAAAAAGTCTAATAAAGAATATCTGTAGCACTTGCCATCTGCAGTCAAAAGAGCTAAAATTCTGAGATAAATAAAATATATGGAATATTAACTTTAATGGCATAGAAAGCACCAAAATGTAAGTTCATTACCAAACACCAGAACTGCTAACTGACCTCTAAAAAGAAAGTATCAGAGGCTACGAATGTGGCTCAGAGACACAGTGAACACCTTTGGTTCCATCCTCAGCACCAAGAAATAGAAATCACTATATAAATTTAGGATTTATTGTATTTATCCTTATTAACAGGTCTCTAAATTTTTCTAAGATTAATTAAACAACTATGTATGGACAATGAAGGCATGACATTGTACATCTAAACCAATGGCTATCATATAGGTTTTTGGTTTTTTGTTTTATTTAGTTTTTTGAGACAAGGTCTCCCTTTGTGGTTCAGGCTGGGCCAGAACTCACTATGTAGCCCAAGCAAACCTCAAACTCACAGCAATCCTCCTGCCTCTGCCTCCTGAGTGCTGGGATTACAGGAGTGAGCTATTAAGCCCAGCACTGTGGTATGTGGTACCAGGGATCGCCTGCCAGGCAGATGCCAGAACCACTAAGCTGGCCCACACACTTAATAAGTGAACATTTCCAATTATCCACAAAGTAGTCCTGACTCCTAAAATTTACCCTAACAGAGCTGTAGAGATGTCAGGACACCACCACATTCTCCCAGGTACACAGCTACAGAATTGTTCAGATTTGTGTTCAAATCTGCCCTTGGCAGCATGCTAACTATATATGAAGTAAATTATTTAAATGTCTGTTTCCTCAGTTATAAATGGAGGTAATAGTTAGTTGATAGGTTATTTTGAGAGAATAAATTAGGATAGAATGTATGATACAAAAAACAAATGTACTGGGCCAGGGATTTAGTTCAGTGGTTCTGGCACCTGCCTGGAAAGTGCAAGGGCCTGGGTTCGATCCCGCCGTAACCACATAACAATACTGGGTGTGGAGACTCACACCCACCAGCAATCAATACCACACACCACAGTGCCAGGCGTGGTGGGTCACGCCTGTAACCCCACCACTCAGGAGGCAGAGGCAGGAGGATCTCTGTGAGTTCAAGGCTGAGCTCAGGGACAGCCTGAATTACAAAAGCAAAACCCTATCTCAAAAAAACAAATAAATTTACTGTTTTACTCATTTTTGTGGCATTAGATACACTCATACTATTATGCAACCACTTCAAAGATATAATCTATATATCTCTCTCTCTATTTCTTTTCCCAGTATCAGGGATCAAACTCAGGACTCTGCACTTGCCAGACAGGCACTGTGCTACTAAATTATATCCCTGGTCCCCAAATATATGTTTTTATTTTTATTAAAAAAATTTTTTTAATTGTTTTAGTTTTTTGAGACAGGGTCTCGCTTTGTAGTGTAGGCTGCCTTTGAGCTCAGACTCAAACTCAGCAATCCTCCTGCCTCTGCCTCCCAAGTGCTGGGATTACAGCGGTACTCCACCATGCCCCCCATTGTGGTATGTGGTATTGCTTGTTGGTTGGCATGAGTCACCATGCCTGGCTTTGTTGTATGTGGTAACCAGGACCTTGTGCTTGCAAGGCAGGCACCGGAACCACTGAGCTAAATCCCTGGCCGAAAGTTATGTTTTTAAAGTACTGAAGACTGACCACACAATAAATGGCTCAGTGTATGTCTGCTTGAGTGACTCAGGGATCTTTCATCTTGAATCTGTGTAAATGATTCCTAAACAGAAATTATTTCATACTTATTTTTGTGGTGTCTTAGTTACTTTTTCTTTACTGACACCTAAAATTAAAGGAGGAAAAGTTTATTTGGCTCACAGTTTGTAGAGGTTTCAAGGCAGTGTGGTATTGGAGAAAAGAAAAAGCTCATGGTGGCTAGAAAGTAACCAATAGGGGAGGAGTGCAGCTCTTTCTTATCCTTTATGTCTTACCCAGGATATTTAGGGTAGGTAGCACTCATACCCTTAATCCTAGGGCCCTTGAGTTTAGCACTGCACCATGAATCAATCCCAGAATCATATACTCTAAGTCCGACCACCTCTGAAAAAGCTCAACCTCTGATAGCATGAGGCTTTGGGGGAGCATTTAGACAGAGGCTGTAACATATTGATTTGCTCTCTGTCTGAGAAATGATGGTTTTGATTTTGAAGCTGTCTGTAAGCTGTATTTCTAGATTTTCAGTTCTATTCAGGTGATTGACAACAACATACAAATTTTAGGAGCCAACACATTGAGTTTACTATGTTCTTAGGGCTGTTTTAAGTACTTTAAAGTGATGATTTAAATAATCCCCACAATAATTCTGTTCCAACAGTATTTATTTATATTTTACAGCTGAGCAGAGATTAAAAATCTTATCCAAGGTCACCCAGCTGAAAGAAGCAAATTCAGAACAACTGAGCTCTAGACCTTGTCACCAAACAGCCTCTTGTGCACACAGTGACCCACATACCTGAGGATGATTATTCAAGCATCAGATGTTATGTGTAGTCTAAGCCTTTGAGTTCATCAGAAGCTTTATTTTAAAACTTAATTAATTTTTATTTATTTATTTTTTGATGCCAAGGAACAAACTCAGGATCTTGCACTTGCCAGGCAAGTGCAGTACTGCTAAGCTAAATCCCTGCCCATGCCGAAGCTTTGATGGCTATTATTTCAAGCACGTTTCATGTGACTAACTTATGATACCAAATCAGACAGTGAACAGTAATTTCTCACATTTCAGATAGGAAAACTTCAGAGAAGTAATTTGTTCAAGGCCAATAGACATATGAGAGGCCAGCCATGGTGGTGCATGTCATGTCTGTGTCCCAGCACTCAGGAGGCCAATGCAGGAGGATCAACACGAATTTAAGGTCAGTTTACTCTAAACAGTGAGTTTAAGTCCAGCCTGAACTGCACGGTGAGATCCTGTCTCAAAAACAAACAAACCACAGGGCCGGGGATTTAGCTCAGTGATTTCAGCGCCTGTCTTGTAAGCGCAAGGACCCAGGTTTGATCCTCGGTAACCACATACAACACCGGGTGTGGAGAATCACCCCAGCAACAATCAGTACCACATACCACAGTGCTGGGCATGGTGGCTCATGCCTATAATCCCAGCACTCGGGAGGCAGAGGCAGGAGGATTGCTGTGATGTGAGTTTGAGGCTGAGCTCAGGGACAGCCTGAACTACAAAATGAGACGCTGTCTCGGGCCGGGGAGTTAGCTCAGTGGTTCCGGCGCCTGTCTTGCAAGCGCAAGGGCCCAGGTTCGATTCCCCGGTGACCACATACCATACTGGGTGTGGAGACTCACGCCCAGCAGCAACCAGTACCACATACCACAGTGCCGGGCGTGGTGGCTCACACCTGTAATCCCAGCACTCGGGAAGCAGAGGCAGGAGGATTGCTGTGATGTGAGTTTGAGGCTGAGCCAGGGCCAGCCTGAACCACAAAGCGAGACCCTGTCTCAAAAAAACCTTAAAAAAAAAAAAAAAAAGAGACGTTGTCTCAAAAAAAAATTAAAAAAATTTAAACAAACAAACAAAGCACAAATGGAAAAACCTGGCTCCCAAGTTGGGTGCTTACTAAATGTGTGATTTTATAACTTCCCTGAACCTTGCTCAACTGTATAGCAGGAATGATAATAGTATGTCTTATAAGAAGCAAAGCAGCATATGTTTGTAAAAGCATTTAGCACAGAGCTTTGTATAAAAAGTGCTCAGTAAGTGTTAAAGACTCCTTTCCTCATCATGCAAGTGATTCCTGGCATAGCATTCTTTCAAAACACCCATACCAGCATTTCTCAATACCTTCTCACCAACTGTCACAACAGATAAGTGGCAAAGGCCAGACTTTTTGGTAATTACCACATAATACCAACTCAGAAACTTCAGTAAAGTCCAGCTAACCTTACATAATGTTATGTATAAAAATGTCTTCCCTTTGTCCATATGGCCTATCATTCTATCAAAGTTGAAAATAAAATTGGTCTACCAAGATTTGTTCTTTATAAAATTATGCATCATGTTCCCTAATACCTTCTGTTCCTTTAGGTAACTGCCAAATAACTTGTTCTAGTTTCTCATGGAATTACTCAAAAACTAAGTTGACCATATCCTTTCCAAAGTTAACTTTTTCCCCTTAAAAAGTATTCTTTCTTATGTCATCAAATACTTCTACGCACCATTTTTCAAAATTAAAGGCCAATAAACTGGCACTGGGTTCTTTTCCCCTCACACTTGCATAGACAGAACATCCAACACTGAACTAGAAGCCCTGTTTGTGCCAAATGTGGTCATAGCAATAAGCATTTCCTGTCAACTGAACAGCACTTTCTTAAGAAAAGATGAAAATGCTTGGAAGTAGCACGGTCTCTTAGAAAGCAAACTGCTGCATAATTAATCCACTCCTCTCAATAGCAAAGATGTCAAGAACCCTATGCTTGGGGCCCCGGGGAGTTAGCTCAGTGGTTCCAGTGCCTGTCTTGCAGGCGCAAGGGCCTGGGTTGATTCCCCAGTAACCACATAACAATACTGGGTGTGGAGACACCCAGTAGCAAGCAGTACCACATACCACAGTGCCAGGCGTGGTGGCTCACGCCTGTCATCCCAGCACTCGGGAGGCAGAGGCAGGAGGATTGTGATGTGAGTTTGAGGCTGAGCTCAGGGCCAGCCTGAACCACAAAAGCGAGACCCTGTCTCAAAAAAAACCTAAAAAAAAAGAAAAGAACCCTATGCTTTAGCTTCTGATTATCACTTGAAATATCCCCACATTTGGGGGAAATTTTAAAGTACATGTTAAAAAGCTAAAGGAATACTTCAATCAAGAGTTGCCTTCCTAAATCTAGGACTTCTCCTATGTAATAAAAGGCACACTGGGAGGTTACAGTCATAAGCACCACAGAGAAAAATGGCATCATGAGAACACAGTGAAGGTCTGCTGCCAATTTTTAACAGTATAAATTCAATAACTTCTCAAAGCCAAAAATAAGGTTTGGACATGAGCACGTTTTCAAACTAGCTTATGCTGAGGTCTGTAGCTAATATAAAAATATTTTAGAGGTCTGCAAGAGTTGGTAGCCTACAAGTAATAAATACTCAGGAGCTCCAAAAGGACCTATCATTTGATTTGCCAAAAAAAAAAAAAAAAAAGCACCAAGCTGAGACAAGGTACTTGACTTTATTCATTATGTCTTTCTTGAGGTTACTTTATGAAAAGGGCATAAGGAATTATATTTTGGGGGCTTGATCTTAGTTATCAGAACATTGATTACTTGTCCTGCTACAGTAGTCTTATGAATTTGACAGAAGACAAATACAACAACAGCTGTTAAAGCACTGTTCAAAATTTAAGGTACGAAACAATGTAATTTTTTTTTTTTTGAGACAGGGTCTCACTTTGTAGTTCAGCCTGGTCATGAACTGTGCCTCGAACACAGTAATCCTCCTGCCTCTGCCTCCTGAGTGCTGGGATTACAGACATGAGCCACCACGCCTGGCAATGTATGTTGTTTCCAGGGATCAAACCTGGCCCCTAGCACTTGCAAGACAGGTACAGGATCCACTGAGCTAAATCCTCAGCCCTATAATTATTTTTTTTTTTAACTTATGTGGTCATTTTAATTGTGCCAGTTTCACTGACCAAACACATATTACTGACAAAAAAACTTGGTAATAAAATTTTCTTAGACTTTATGGAAACATTTACCAGTAAAGATAAATTTAGTTTCAACTACTTGTGTGTCAGTTGTCTACAACAACTGATTCACAATTGTACTGATTTACAATAAATCCAAAATAATTTACTTAATTAAAAAGTGAAAGTCTGGGCCGGGGAGTTAGCTCAGTGGTTCCGGCGCCTGTCTTGCAAGCGCAAGGGCCCGGGTTCGATTCCCCGGTAACCACATAACAATATTGGGTGTGGAGACCCACACCCAGCAGCAACCAGTACCACATACCACAGTGCCGGGCGTGGTGGCTCACGCCTGTAATCCCAGCACTCGGGAGGCAGAGGCAGGAGGATTGT
>PVIR01035613.1:0-16340 GCA_004026965.1 Petromus typicus | reverse complement strand
CTTTTCCCTGAGATACTTTAAATATAAAAGAAATTCATGTTAGTTTTTCTAACACAGATGAAGCTACAAAAAGTAAAGCCACCATGTATAGTAAATAGCTAAGAGGAAGAAGTGTTACATTTATGGGTGGAAGACATGAATTTAAATTGTATTTCACCTGAAAACAATGTAATGTGCCAGAAAGCATTGAGATTTTTTTTGACTTTGCCAAGAAATCCCTCAAATAATTGACATCATGCACTTCCTGATACAAGGAATGAGTCTAAACATTCAAGCATCATTAATATAAAAAATATTAGTAAGACTTCACCTGACCAAAAATAACTCAAAGTCTGTTGCCACTTTTCTGGCCTTAGTGAAGAATTTGACCAAGAATAAAGGATAGTATTGAAAACAAGCCTTCATCTGTAATAGAGGTAGATTATTCTGGAGAAGCTGAAAAATCACTTATTTGTTTAAAAAAAAGTAAATAAATAAAGGAAGTCCTAGGAAGGGCAGACTAATCTGGCACTATGCAGCAATATCATAGCAATATCACAGAAAGATGATGTCAGACATAGGATGAGGAGACTAATATAGAAGATAACAAATTTTAGCAGAGCTGTGGAGACTTTGTCTCATAGTTCCCTGATGTAAATACAGAATGGTCTACCCCATGGATAATTGTATTGATTGCTTATAAAGTTTTACATGTATCAACTCCACTTTATGCATGTCATATTTACATACTGCAAAAAGGTACTGATAAAAATACTTAAAATAAGAAGCAAAAATAAACAGCCTGAACGTATAAACAAGAAAGAGGAACACAACATGTGTATGCCTGAAAGAATTGAAAGTAGAAATTGAAACCAGCACATGTGTATGTCTGATACAGGACCACTGATCACAGAGAAAAACTATGGAAATAACTCAGTTTTTTCCCTTCAAATATGAAAGAGCCAATGTAAATTATAGAGAATAGAAAAATATCTAATTATATAAATAATGAAGTACTGAAAGATATTATAATAGGAATAAATCTGAAAACTTCATACAGACTAAAAGAAGCTACATATAAAATTCATACAGAAAAAGTAAGCAGATTCATGTTTGTCAAGGAAACACTGGAAAGAAGAGCAGTGCTTCATCAACATATCATTTGCTCTGGGTTTAGTGAAAATGTTTTGGAACTGGACAGAAATGATTACTGATTTACACTGGTTAATTGTGACAGTAATAACACTGATTTACTTGGGAATGTTTGCTAAGATGTTACATGAGTTTCATTAGTGTAAGATTTGTAAAGTAACCTCAGACACAAAGTACATGTTACGGGAAAATTACAGAATAGTGGTAAGATATTGAGTGATGTTTAAATCCTCAATAAAGAGAAGAGGTTATATTCACAGAGAGACAAAGAGTGCATAATTCTTAATGATAAGCAATTTTAATCCACCTATTTTACACGTTGAAGGAATGTAAGTATCTTTCCACAAAGACAAGAACCCCAGCTTTATGTATTTGCAGTGACTGCACCATGCCTCATGGTATTGATGACAAATATATTAGGACTGCACTGTGCATAATTCTGATTTATATGTTAAAGTCTTAAACTCCAAACTTCAGAAAGTGATTGAATTTGTCAGTAACACTTTTAATGCAGCAAATAATGTTAATGAGATAACTGTAGCAAGCAGTTTTCCAACATGACTGGTGTCAGTATTTAGAAATTTCTATGAGTGTACTGCTCTGTAATGTGTTTATTTGTATGTGGTTGATATGGGTATTCAGAGATACTAAGAAAATATAATTACCCTATTTATATCCATATCATAAGCAATTTCACTTCAACTATAGGGTATAATATATTCTACAGTCATGTAGAATATATATATATATATTTATATATAATATATATAATATATATAATATATATATATTATATATATTTATATATATATAAATCTTGGACACCACACAAAGGCTATAAACTGAGAAATGGATAAAGATGTAGTTTTTCTTTCTTTCTTTCTTTTTTTTTTTTTTTGAGACAGGGTCTCACTTTGTAGTTCAGGCTGGCCCTGAGCTCAGCCTCAGACCAACATCACAGCAATCCTCCTGCCTCCGCCTCCCGAGTGGGATTAAAGGAGTGAGCCACCACAACTGGTACTATGGTATGTGGTACTGGTTGCTGCTGGGGGTGAGTCTCCATGGCCAGGATGACATGTGGTTACTGGGGATTGAAACCGGGCCCTTGTGCTTGCAGGACAGGTGCTGGAACCACTGAGCGAAATTCCCAGCCCAAGATGTAGTTTTTCATGCAGTTTTTCAGCTAAATTAGAGACCTACTAGGTAAAAGGATGGACCTTGAAACTATGCTCTTAAGTGAAACCCTGGTGTAAATATCTTAATGTACCTCTTGTGTAAAAAGCTGAAAGTTTTAATTAGCACCAAAATGTATAATGGATCCAGGCATGAAGGCTCAAGCCTGTAATCCTAGCACTCAGGACGCAGCCAGGAGGACTGCTATGCATTTGAGGCTAGCCTTGACTATATAATATATAGTCATATATATATATATATATATATATGTATGTATATATACACAGTCATATATTATATATATAAATATAGTCATATATTATATATAATATATATACATAGTCATATATATATAATACACACACATACACATATATACATATATATATGTATACATAATATACATAATATATATATATATATAGCCTGGACCATAATATTTAATTCAGGGCTAGCCTGAATTAAGAGAGATTTGTTTCACAAAAACCTAAAAGACAAAACAAAAAACAAAAATGTAATGAATAACGTGAAATAAGAAGAAAATTTCCAAATGGGAAAGGGCACTGGAGAGGAGGTAAAGAAAAAAGAAAGAATGAAAAAAAAAAAAAGAAATGAAAGATACAATAGCAACAAAGGTTTTTTGAATGAGGAGAAAGGTTGAAGAGAGAGGAAGGGAATGGAAAAAAAAGAATTAAAATACATTGTTTTTCATTGATTTCTTGATAGCAGCCATTTTTTTCTGTAGGGAGATAAAATCTCAGTGTTGCTTTCATTTGCATCTCTCAAAAGACAAATGATGAACAATTTTGATTTGTGGTTTTTATTTCTTTATCTGGACAATGTCAGTTTATTTCCATTTGACCCTGATACTTCCCTGCTGTGTATATTCATGAAAGAATTAAAAGCATCATACCACAATGACATATGTACACATGTGTTAATAGCAGCTCATTTGTAATACTATATCTTAGAAACAGCCTAAATGCCATCAGTCAGTGACTGAATAAAGAAGATGTGAGTTTTCTTAAAAATATGAAATGGAGGGTTACTTAGCCATACAGAATGATAAGTTAGAGATATTTATAGCTAAATAGATTCACCTAGAGGCTATAATCATAAGTGAAATAAATAGCACTCAGATGTTTAAATACCATATCGTTTCTCCAGCATGAAAAACTGAAGGTGTAAATGAGGTTCAAAATGTACCTGAGATATTGTGAGGTAGGAAGAGAATGTTCAAAGGAAAATGGTAATTTGAATGGGACAGGAGAAAACAAAGAAGGGCAAGAAAATATTTGATGGTAAAAAGGAAAAATGGAAACAAATCTTATATATATAAGGAGATTGGTGGAGTTGAAGGGAAGGCTGGGGAATGGGACAAAGTAAGACATATTTTATATAGGTATAAATTTTCAATTTGACATGTGATCATAATATATTCCTAAAATGTACCAGTAATCTCAATTAAATAGATATTATTTATAAGTATAAATTGCATAGAATGAATGTAATCACTACATATATCTAAACAGTAACAAATAACTTAATTAATAGAAAATAGAAAATTTCTGAAATAAAGCTAGATTTATTACTACCATTAAAAGAAAGTATTTACTGATAATACTTTGTCTCGTTGAAATACTAAAAGGAATTTGTTTAGTCATTGAGATTCTGTATAATTATCAAAAAATTCTTTGAAAAATGTGACACTCAATTTATTGTATAATTTACTTCTTTTAGCCTTACTCTATTCTCTATCAATAATAGTGCTAGACAGAAAGTCATGAACCAAAGTTAAAAATGAAGTAATCAAACTGAATTGTGAAGAAATTTATTTAAAATAAATTAAAGCAACAGTGTTTCGTTAGCAGCTAGTTTCACTAATGAATAAAAATATCAAATTCAGGAAGATAACTGAAATTTTAAAGAAGAAAGATTGCTTTATGGCTAGAGTGATTTTCTCTTGTCTGAGTGAAGAATGAGAGTGATAATCTCCATCACACACAGTGATATCTAAATCTCACAGAACCTGAGAGCAATGCTTTCTCCTATGGTAATTTTTTAATATGGTAATTTATTTAATATAGAAAGGCACATAGTTTTCTGAACTACAACGTTTCTATGGTACACATAATAGGTCTTGCTTAAATTTTTAACTAGCCACTAACTATCAGAATTTGCTACCTATGTTCCTGTTGAGCATATTTTAGATTTCTAAAGAATTCTGATAAAATTCTTTTCAATTAATTCAACTTATTCAGTGAATTATTGTGGGGAAATTGTGGAAGCTTGATAAACCATAAAGTTACATTAGTCCTTAACAGAGTTTCTTTCTGTAAAAAAATGAGAAATGTCAATATCATGCTATGACACCGCAACATCAAAGCAAATGTTATGTAATTACTGGTGTATCGATACATCTAAACTGTTGACTTTTAGATGAAAAATGAAACGTCTTTTTCTGATGCACACAATTTTAAAATGACTAACCACAGAAACCACTTGCTTGGTGCAAAACTTTGTAATAAAAGTAAATTAAATTTATGTTCAATCAAAGTCAGCACATCATGAATTGAGGAAAGCAGTACCAGAGTCATAAAAGAAAGCAAGCCTGACCATGCCACAAAATCCTCACTGAATCTCTAAGTATACAATTAAAACAACAGAGTCGGCAATAATATCAACAGAAAAAGAATACTAACCTGTTATAAATGTGATTTAAATTTTAAAAACATGAAATTCTGACTCATATTTCAGTGAATCATCATGGAACCTAATAATTTTCAGTGTCGAGAAAATGCCTTAAAATCATATTGACAGATATGATGTTGCATGGCATATTTTACTGCAGATAATATTTATAATTTTAAGTTCCTCAAAGAGTGTTCATTTCACTTAATGTAAACAATTGTGACTTGCTTCATCATATTGTCAACAGAGAGGTATTAGTTTAACCAGTAAAGATCAACTCAAACTAATGGACAGGTATAGGTGTGGGTTTCTTAGGAAAATAAGTTTGTACATACAATGAAATAATTACATTAATTTAAATTATGCTTCTTTTATTTGAAAATAGAATTACAATCATGACATTTACACATAAAAAAGCCCAGTATGATGTGTGCACCTGGCTATTTGACAACGCCAAGTGAAATAAATCAGACGCAGATGTCAACATCCCATGGTTTTTCTTGTAGGATGGACTCAAAATATGAAGACAGATGAAAGTTAGCTAATATATCAAAGGGATTTAGATCTTTTGGAAAACAGAAAGGGGGAAAATGGAGAGAGCAGGACAAAGGGAAAGGTAAGGAAATGAAAAAAGAAAAGGGGATTTAGATATGTAACGTACACTTACCAGCTCCCCACAGCAATGTACTTATTATGTACTGCAAATATCTACTAATCAAACTGAAAATCTGCAAAAAGATTCAGAATAAAATAAATAAATAAAAATAAATTAATCAGTCATGGAATATAATTGTTAAATTATTTTCTTTATATCCTTTCTTCATTATATTTAAAATTCAAACCCAATACAATTTCCAAATTTACTCCTCACTTAATATAGTACTACATTTAATTTTTCATATACACAATCTTTATGTGTTGGATGTTAAAGAAAGCTATGCTTCCTGATTCTATAAGACTAAAAGGAGATGCTAATCCAAACCAAAGTATAATCTCATAAGCAGATTATAATTAATAAATAAGATAATATTATTAATTAATTAGCTGTAACTCTTTCAAAATCTTTTTCCCCATAAGTTCAAGAAGTCTTATATTTAAGGGAGATCAATTTGTATTTCCTGGATGTTGGATATTTTGGGGTTAATTGTAGAAAGCTAAGTGGGTTATACCAAACAGGAGCACAAGAGGACATAAGTGACTACTCAGAGCCTTTATGAAATTGCAATTTGGTATTAAAATTCAGGTTTTTGAGAAAATTTTTCAATAGGTAAATTGATTTCAAGAGATCTATGGACAAACTGAAGCATAAACATAAATGCTGCTATAAGAATAGGATCAGAATGAAATTATTCAAAGCTATTGAATTCTATAAAATACTCTTCAACATTGAATTACTCTTGTGGTAAATACTGCATTTGAGTTATGCCAATCAGTACAGCATTCTGATTCTTAGGGGAAAGTATTGATCATCATTTCATATATTTATGCACACACACACACACACACACACACACACACACACACATTGAGGGAGTTGGTTTTCTGTATTGTAGATAAAAATACACTAGTAATCATTAGCATACTATTGGTCTAAATCTGTTGCACCTTTGTGATAAACTATTCTTCATCCTTAAAGACATATTTATGTTGTTATAAGAATGAAGATAGTATGAACAAGCATGTAAGTTAGACAACATGGTGATAATCATGTAACTTTTGTACAACATGACCTAACAAGTAAAGTCTCTATAACTATTATCATGGGTATACGTAACACTGCAATGTGGGGAATGTTAAGGAAAGGAAATATTTATTGATGCAAAAAATGTGTTTTATATGTGGGTTTGGCTTTTTTTGAGATTAAGTCTCTCTGTGTAGTTCTTGCTACCCTTGAAGTCACTATGTACCCCAGGCTGGTCTCAAATTCACTTCACTCTTCCTGCCTCACCCTCCAAAGTGCTAGAAGCAGAGGTATGTGCCAGTATGCCCAGCTAGATCAAAATACTGTGAAGAATTTTCATGAAAATGAATACTGAAGTTTCATTCATTTCAGTTAAATGTCACTGAAGTCTTATAAGTCAGTGTATTTTTTAAAATAAAAAATCCCAGATCATAATAAAGACAAAAATAAAGCATAGACTATATGAAGTAAGGTGGTAGCTCTTTCTCAGCAGGGAAGATTAAATATTGGAAGGAGGGAAGGAGGAAGGGAACAGATAAAAGCTGAAGAACTGGCACATGTTACGATCATGTATCAACTCCCCACAGGATTGTGCACCTTACATACTACAAATATGTCACAAAAGTAAAATAAGAAATGTGATTAAGGGATATATTGAGTAAGGGAAAATAAGAGATGGAAAGCAGAATGCAAATGTGTTACATACATGTAACAGCTACTCATAGGACATGTAAAATTTATGTGCGAAGAAACTAAAGATTAAAATAAATAAAAAGGAAATGCAACACAAAAATGTAAAATTTTAAAAAAGAAACTATGATATGGGGAAGAAAAGAAGGAATCAAAGGGAACATCAGAATTATGATAGAGAAGTAAAAGTCATAAAGTCATAGTGGCACAGGGATTACGGGGGAAATGACATACCTCGGGGAGCACCAGTACAGGTGGTCTCCATCCTCATTCTCTTCACCCAGGGAGGGTTTGAAAAGAAGAAACAACCAGAAAACAAATGCATCATAGCACAAGCACAGAAATGAGCTGATCTGTGTCCGGGAAAATCTCTGAATCTAGAGGAAAAGTGGAAGTTACTGCTGGTTTAGTAGAAGTGTGAGTCAGTCACATGAACTCATATTATTTCCAGTGACAGAACTTTCCACATTAAGAATAAAGAAGTAAGGAAACTAATTTTATGTATATGGGGGGGTGGTAGGGTGGGTAGGGCTATGGGGAAAAAATGAGAATTAAGTTGTGTCTTATACTGGTACAAATCCCCATTATGGAGTGCAATCATGATGTGTATATTTAATGTACCAATAAAGATTTTAAAAAAAGAAAAAATATTTTAAAAAAAGAATGAAGAACAATTTACAAATCTGAAATAATATGTCATAAATGTCTAAGTTAAAGAGTTTAGAGATCTTGTCTGATATTTTCCCCACCATTACCCTCCTCAAAACCAAAGGAAATCATTTTTAATTTTTTAAATAAGTTTGCAATGTGTGTGTGTGTGTCTGTACATATATAGTATTCTTTCTGTGTACAAAATGTCTTAATCCTGAGCCAGGAATTTAACTCAGTGGTTCCGGTGCCTTTCTTGCAAGGGCAAAGGCCCGGATTTGGGTAATCACATACAATGCTGGGTGTGGAGACGCATGCCCAGCTGCAATAGGTACCACATCCCACAGTGCCAGGCGTGGTGGCTCACACTGTAATCCCAGCACTTGGGAGGCAGAAGCAGGAGGATTGCTGTGATGTGAGTTTGAGGCTGAGCTCAGGGCCAGCCTGAACTACAAAGTGAAAACCTGTCTGAAAAATAAATAAATAAATAAATAGATAGATAAAGTAGTAATGCTTTGTGATTCATTTACAATGATGGTCTATGGTTCATTCTTTTTCACTGGCAAGTAATATGTCATTAATTTAAAAATCTGTAATTTCATTTTCTGGTCCTTGCTGGATATTTGTGCTATTGCTTGCTTGTGCCTGTTATTAGTTTTTAAAGTTATGGAAAAATATATTTTCCCTTCTTTAGGTTCAAGGAGAGCGACATATCTCTGCCTTACCAGGTTCTATAGGCACCTTGAACCTGGTTCCTTTCTTCAGGTTTAGAAGTCAACAATGTCAGTGTCAGTATATTTCAGACAATTTTTGTGTATGGTTCTTACTACAATTGCATGTGGGCAAATCTCTCCACCTGATGGGCTCATGCTCTTAGATACATCTCACCCAAATTATTGAGAAAAATATCTTAAAATCTCCATCTGTTGGGGATTGGATTTTTTATGAAAAAGTATCTTCCTACAGAGAATTAATTCCCTAGACGCTGCTTGCCTAGTTTTTTATTTCCAAGTATAATAGTCTTCAATTAGAATTTGGATTTAATAAATAAATTCAACTTATAACATAATTATGTGTGATTTAAATGCTAACCTTGATGTAACATACTCACACATAACTATAAAACTGAACTTTAAATCTCATGGATCCCATTATATTATGACTACAGTATGTGATTATAAGAAAAAGAAACCTATAATCTCTTGCTACTAACCATGTGTAGTCTGTTGTATGTATGACCTGATGGCTTTACAAAAGTAAATGAAGTTAGGTAATTGTTAATGTCATTTGAAACTAAAAAATTACAATAAAATTTGAGAAGATATTTTACAAATATAATGAGAGAAAACCTAGCACTCTTTTGTCTTTTGAGTGAGATAAAATATTTAAAGAACTGAAAATATTGAGATGATTTGTCATTTTAAATGTCAGTGATAGAATTAATTATATGTGCATTAAATGCAATGATAAGAGGTAATGTTAAATTTCCAAATATTTTACAGAGAATACATTGTTTAAAATCTTCTTTGAAAGAGCAAAAGGCTTCCAGTAGTATCCTATGGAAAGTACTCCTGCCTGTTCCCAGTAGGTCATTAAAATCAAAGATAAAACAACAACAACAACAACAACAACAAAACACTACCCTGGAAGAAAGAAATAGATAATGAAAAATCACATGAAGAGGATTTTAATTAATAATAACTTATTTTCAATGAATATTACTCAGTATCAGGTGATAGGAAATTTTACATGGATCTTTTAATTTTCACAAAGGCTGTGTGAATAAATGTTATTTAATACAACACTTTTCCTTCATCTTTTAAATGATAAAACATATTTTAAAAAATAATTTGACTCGTGTCAGTACAGAAAACACGGCCTTTCTCCAAAAGCATCAGTTAATAAGTGTTTCGAGGCTGTTCAGCAACCACAGTGCCACAAAACAGAAGTAAAAGCTGGCTACGTAGTGTGAAAGGCTGAACATTTTGTAATCAACGCAGTAAGGATGAGCAAACTTTTTCAATGAAGAGCCAGAGAGTAAATATTTCAGGCTTTTCAAATCATACAGTTCCTGTGGCAATGACTCAACTCTGTATTTGTATCACCAAATGGACTCAGACAATACACAAATAAATGGGAGTGGTGTGTTCTGATAGACCTCATTTTCAAAACAGGCAGTGACCCAAATGCCGCATGTGGCTGTTCCTGGACTGCCAAGCCCTAGAAATGGCTCCAGCTGGTTATTGTCTTATGTTTTGATGCTGGGAGAAAACAAACAAAGGTCTCCGGCTTTAAAGCAAAACACGATAGAATTGCTCATATGCATACTGCAGAATTAAACTTTAGAAAGTGAAAAAATTTTGTATTCTAGATTTATGGGTTACTTAATAGTGTAGAATGTGCTTGTTCAATACATATGGGAAACATTTGATAAATAATTGAAGAAATAATGGTGAGCGTTTTATGGGAGTGTTTTCTTTGCTGCTTGATGCTATGCCTTCATTCAGCAAACATGGTTAGCATCATGAAAACTATGCATCTTGTAACAGATAATAGACAGACAGACAGACAAACACAGATACCATAGACAGATACCATGGTTACCAATACTAATCAAGTTGTTTCAGAGGCCTCACCCTTTCCATATTTTCATCATAGCTTACTAGCTTAGTGTTTTAGTAGTTTTTTTTTTTTTTCTGAGCTAACAATAGAAAGAAAGAAGGGCTACATTCTATGATGAATGTAAAATTATTGTTTATATCCCAGGTAATCAAATTAAATGAAGTCTTGTATATAGTACTGGAATCACACAATTTGTTTTTGAGTTTACATATAAGTTTTTAAAATCTTTATTGGTACATTATGAATACACATCATCATTGCATTAAACATTGAGTTTGTACCAGAATATGACACTTGATTCTCATTTTTTCCCTTTTCCCCCACCCTGAAACTCCCCACCCCCTATATACACAATCTTTGTTTTCTTTTTTCTTTATTATAATGGAGATTTTTTTATAAAAATCAAGCATTCAAAAGAAATAGTTTTCCCCTTTTTAATGAGATATTAATGTTCTCTAGTGTTTTGTCTGGGGTTCTGCTAGGATTAAGGAGTTCCAATCAGACTGTGTCTTCCTTGTCAATTTATGGTGGCATATCAAAATCAGGTGGAAAAGCCTTACAATATCAACTTTACTAATAGTGGCAAGGTTAGAAAAATATTATCCCTCAAATACAACATTGGTGGTTCAGTTACCTGAGGTAGCAAGATTCTAGAATTTCTTTAGATACACCTTCCTGGTGTATACTTTATGCTCCTGTCAGTGTTAGCTGAAGAGTGAATCAGGGCTGAACACATCTGCATTAGATTTCTTGGTCTCCCATTAAATAAACCACAACTCCCAAAACTCAACTAGATGGTTTAGCCAACAGGAACTATTTTCTCATACCATTCCAGACTGTGGTATGCTATGTTCCTTCTGAGGAATGAGATGGATTCTGTTCCATTCCTGGCTCTACCTTCTGTGGGCTTCCTGAACTTGTACGTACTACAGTCGTCACCTCAATCTCTGCCTTCATTCTTATTTGTTGTGATCCCTGAATGTGCATCTGTTTCCAGAGTTTTTTTTTTTTTTCTTCAGCAGAACACCTAGCACATTGGCTCCTGGACCACCGTAGGCACAATGATCTTATATTCTAACTAATTATACTTACAATGATTCTGCTTCAGAGTAAAGTCACCTACTGAGGTACAGTGGATTAGACTTCAACATACAGATTTTGAGGGAGCACAATTCAATACAGAATGATATTTATAATGGAGTTCCAAATCAACAATACTGATTCAGTTTTCATTGGAAGAAAGACTGAATGTTGTAGGACAGATTCTGATTCATCTTTTGTCACTAAACTATATATATATATTCCCTGTTTTTACACATTTTGTTAATACAATATGGTAGAAATATTGCAAAATACCTTAAATACTAAGTAATAAAACTACTTGATTAATTCAGGACACCTAAAAATATTCTAAAAAGTGTACATTAATTCTCAGCTAACAGTGTCATATAAATAAAATAAATTAATCGTATGGATTATTTGTTAGACAAAGTTAAGTTCTGTATATATTTTCAATATTTTTGCTAGTAAAAATTTAATAAAATTTAATCCCTCACTGGTATTTATGTACTAAACAAAGCTTTAACCTAGAGGTAAATCTTTTAACACATGTGCATCTAAACTATTTAAAAATTTTCCTATTATCTCAACACTAACAATTATACTCCAGTTTAAAAACATTTTATGAAATATTTTGCAGATAAAGCAGGCATTTTGGTCTTTAAATTTGAAACTATTAGACTGAAAATGATCATTTCAGATTATAATTATAATATTCTACATGTGCTACTGCACACTGTGTCCATGACTTTCCAATCTGTGAATTTAAATATAGATGGACAAGAAATGAATCATATCTAAAAATAAGCATTTAAATCATTATTCACGTGAACTGAAAGGAATAGAAGGATAGGAACATTATTGGTTTGGACTTTTTCTCTTTTTCTGGTAGTAAGAGGGACTGAACTGGAGACCTTGTGCTTGACAGGCAGACTCAGTGCCACTGAGCTAACTCTCTGGCCCCCTAGGAACATTACTGGATAATGAATAAAAAGGAAAGTTACTAAGAAATTTTATTATAGAAAATAGCACTGGATTTCTATAAGAAATTTTCTGGCACTCAGCTAAAATCTCTGTACTTATACTTATTATGGCTGAAGTTGATAAATCTTAAAAAAATATACACATAAACTGCTAAGAAAGAACATAAATTTATTTATAGGTATCCAAAAAGCAAAGTATACCCAAGCCATTTATCAGAGTATAAAATGATATATAAGTATTCCAGGAAGAATATAGCCAGTCCAGATAGCCCTTTTCTTGGATGTACTAAAAATGTCATCAATCTTTCCCATTTTGCCCTCCATTTCTATAAATTCAAGCAATATAAGAACCAAACTTTACATGGGAGAGAAAAGAATGCCATGTGAGGAAGCCCATTTACACTATAATACTGTCTTTATAAGATGTACAGCATGAGAAATCTTGCCAGAGTTCCATAGTTAGATGATAACAAACTAGATTCTCTTTGAAAAATTGTGAAATATTATATGTATGGAAAAATATTTCATGTTCAAAGTGGTCAAAATCATATTTCATAATATGTGAACTGCTTTATTTTACCCTAAATGTTTATTATTGTATTATTTTCAGAGTAACAATAAAAGATTATACAGAAAAGATCACAATACACCTGAAAGAAGTCCTTAATTCTTATCTACTTCTTTCTGACTGATTTTGTTTGATTTATCTAAGAGTTAAACTCCATAAATGATAAAAACAAAATTTGTTAAAAACTTCTGCAATTTTTTTAGATAATAATCAACCTGTATTGACTTTGTTTTTTTTTAGTTGAAATCTTTATTGGTACATTACATATATGCATCATGATTGCACTCCATAATGGGTATTTGTACCAGTATAAGACACAACTTAATTCTCATTTTTTCCCATGGCCCTACCGGTATTGACTTTTTTTCTTTTTATCTTTATTGGTACATTACATATGATTTGACTTCTTCTGAAGTTTTTAGAAAAAGAAGATTATACCTGTTATTCAATATCCCTCTATCCAAATCTAACATTTTGTATTAGTTTTCCACCATTGTGACCAAATACCTGGGAGAATTAATTTAGAGAATGAAGTCTTTGTTTTTAGCTTTGGGTTTCAGAGATCTTGGTCCACTGCCTGCTAGTTTCATTCTTTATTAGCCAGGGAGTAGTGTAAGAAGTGGACTAGAAGACACTCCTCGTGTCCTGGTGGCCAGAACGGGAGGAGATACACCCTTCAGGGAGTGTCCCTGGGGACCTACTTCCTCAAGTGAGGCCACACCCCATCAAGTATCCAACACTTCACTATCATGCAAGCAGATTATAAATGATCCCAGTAGGGTAATTCCAATGGTGAGGTCAGAATTTTCATAATTCAGTCACCTTCTTAGAGGCCTTACTTCTCAAATATGCTGCTCTCAGGATCAAGTTTTCAACAGAGGAGCCCCTGGAATATTTTCTACAACCAAACAATAGTACATATGGACTCTATGATGCTGCAATGGAATAATTTTGGGGAACATTCTCATTATCCTAGTGAGAAAATTGAAAAATGTTTTGTCTAATGCATCAGATTCAGCTCTAAATGAATGCTTCAAAGCCATCAGGCCACAACAAAATGAGAGTAGGGGAAACTTAATGATGATAAATGATATTTAGGTCTAGAATAAATTATGTACATCACACAGTATTTTTATTTTTTAAATTTTTAATTAATTTTAGTTGTGCATTTTATACATACATTATGATCACATTCAATGTTGAGAATTTGTCCCTGGACATGACACATCTTGATTCTCATTTTTCTCCCATTTCTTTGTCCTCCATAAGTCCACTGTGTTATCATTCATTGATATTTCTTGCTTCAATGTTCAATGTGTATGTAACATATAACACAAACCTAATGTGAAAGGCAGTTGCACACATTATCCATCATAATATATTTGTCATTATTTTTCTGTACTTATTTGGTCATTCATCCTTTATGTTTGTGAATAAGTATGTGGCTAACACTTTGGAAGTTTCACATTTGTAATTAGCAATTAAAATAATAAAAAGTTGAAAAATGATTGCTTGATAGTCATAGATTTTGTATATATGTTGCAATTATGTACTGTATAATACAGTAGAGAGAAAGCAAGGTGTACAGAAGAAGTACTTTACAGTTATTTATGCTTTCCTATTTAGCTCTTCACATTTGGAATCATGACTACTAAATATTATTCCATTTGAAATCTTATGAGAGATAACTAACATTGTAAAACATTAGAAATTGTTTAAAAATTTGCTACACAGTCTGCACTTTTTACTTATACTAGGTCAAGATTTTTATTTCTACAATATTCTCAAAGTCAAATTTTTGAGGAATACTAAAGTCCATTTTAATAAGACAATCTTCCAGTAACTATCTTTTAAAATTTATCTTTGTTTCCTCTTTCTCTAGTGATTTCTAAACACGTTGCATTATTTGCCTATTAGGTGAATTTAAACAGATGAATTTTATTTTTTGTTTGAATATATCTGTAGAATCCCTGAAATATTTTGGCAGCAATACCAAGCAAATGTTGCAGATATCATTCTAAGTATCTGATGTTAACCTTAAAAGTATAGTTTATAGCATCTCATTTTGTGATTGCTAAATCTTGGAAACAACCAAAATGTCCATCAACAGGATGGAGACTAGATAAAGAAAATGTGGTTCTTTTATAGAATGGAGTATTATTCTGCCATTAAAAATGATAAGATTGCATCATTCATATTCAAATAAATGTACCTTCAGGACATCATCATAAGTGAAATAAATAGGTCACAGTTGTGCAAATATCATATCTTTTCTCTGGTATGAGAAAATGAAGATGTAAATGTGTTCTAGTAATATAGTTGATACTGTGAAATAGAAAATATTTAAAAGGAAAGAGGTTGCAGGGGTAAATAATGAGGAGAAAAATAATGTGATAGTAATACAAAAAAAGTAAACAAAGCTTATGTATATAGGAGGTGGGGGTTGCAGGTTGGAGGGAGA
The DNA here is from genome assembly GCA_004026965.1 of Petromus typicus. NCBI lineage: Eukaryota > Metazoa > Chordata > Mammalia > Rodentia > Petromuridae > Petromus > Petromus typicus. Next base: position 633 of record PVIR01035613.1, on the reverse strand, counting down.
AAGGGGAAAATGAGAATCAAGTCATGTAATATTCTGGTACAAACTCTTAATCTGGGTGCAATGATGATGTGTGTTCATAATATAACACTAAGATTTGAATTAAAAAAACACCCCCTCCCCCAAAAAAGGTACAAGATACACCAACCTAGAAAGAGTAAATAGCAAGTGGGAAGGAGAAACTAAGAAAGAACAAATGGCAAACATATATTGATTCCTACCAATATGCAACACTTGCTATGACATGATCAATAGATACTGAATATGTACACATCAATGAATAGGTGAGTCATGGGACATCCTGATAATTGTTTCCAGAAGCAATTAACAACAGTTGCAGAAGCTTCCAGTTACAGAAGTCCAGATATGTTGTTGAAACATTAGTAAAGTTTAAAATTCCTCTTCATCATATACTCTTATTCACATCATTTGTCAGAGGAGATGGTTAAAAAAATTAAGGTAGATAAATATTACCAATCTGATGCTTCAAAATAAAAGTATCATTAAATATATTCAATGTAGTACTTACAGCTACAGATATCCACATTACTAAAATCTTGGCAGGGACTGTAGCAACTAAGGCACTTGGATGAACATTTTTAATATTCTCATATAGTTTCTAAGCTTTCAAACCTA
>PVIR01035612.1:0-16397 GCA_004026965.1 Petromus typicus | reverse complement strand
TTCAGTTGTCTAAACTAATGACCTGCAGAGTTGTAAAGCTGTGTTTGTTCATTTGATTATGTTTTGCAGGTGTATTCAGTTTGCATTTCTCAGGGATAGTTTAACGACCAGAAGTTGTATATCAAAAAACCAGAGGAAATCCAGTTGGAAGGAGCAAATAACTGCCCAGAGCTGTTCACAGCGTGGGTATTAACAGTATAGAAAGAATAGGTCTGCCTGTACTTTTTTTTTTTTGAGACAGGGCCTTGCTTTGTAGTTCAGGCTGGCCCTGAGCTCACTATGTAGCCCAGGCTAACCTTAAACTCACAAGAATCTTCCTGCGTCTGCCTCCCAAGTGCTGAGATTACGGACGTGAGCCACCACATTGTGATATGTGGTACTGGGGTTGAACTCAGGACCCTGCGCTTGCCAGGCAGATGCCAGAACCACTGAGCTAGATCCCAGGCCCTGTCTGTATTTTTTATTTTCACAAAACTCCATTAAAACTGTGACTTGCTTTTATGTTTAGGAGATGACTATACCCTGGTGCTTACGAAGAGCAGAACTCGTGTTCAAGTGTGTCAAAGGTGAGTACAACCGTATATCCAGCAGCCACCACCTCCCTCCCCCCAGGGTTGGAAGCAGAACAGCCCAGAAGGGAGAATATGAAAGTTACTTCTGTCATCTAGGCTTCTGTATTCATCAGATTTAGTAGAGCAGACTCTGGATGCATCTTATCTACTCACCCAATAAACAAATCTGCAGCCGTCCTGACAGGCAGGTATTTGTATGTTGCTTGTATTTTTCTCTGATTTTGATTAGTCTCTGTTATTTTTTATTTTCTTAGAAAATAGAGAATGGGGACATATTCAACTAACATTTAATAATCTGTTTTAGCTTCATTTTATGAAGAATAACTAGGATTTGAGAAGTCTTAAGAAAGAGAGTTAATAAAATTGTGCAAAGATTTGGCCTGGAAAATCAGTAATTCCAAGAGTTACATGTCCTTTAGGCTTAGCTTTTCCTGTAGACACGTGGCTACCTCAGAGTCAAGACATAAGGCCGCAAAATGTAACTAGAGCTTCTCTCAGAAGCGCCGGGTGGTGGGAGTCCAGAACTCATCCTACAGCAAGTGTGTTGTTCTGTTTTAGGTTTCATGATGGAAATGGCCTCCTGGGACGGAGGAATTTCTAGGACAGTACAATTCCTTGTACCACAGGTGTGTCTCTGGATCAGATCTTACCCCAGTCTAATTGCTTACAATATTCCTCATAGACATACTAACCTAAGCTACCTGAAACCCCCCAATAGCACATAAAATGTCAGGGGCTTCTTATTTTATGAAGCGGGAAGTATTTGGATGCTATAAAAGCATTTATTTTATGTGAGAAGTGTCACTACCTACCAGTCAAGGGATTTTTTTTCTTTTCAGTACTAGGAATCAAACTCAGGACCTTGTGCTTGCCAGGCAGCCACAGTACCACCACTACCTTCCTGGCCCACAAGAGACCTTTTATCTAACCCCAGACCAAATAATGGGGTTAGATAAAAGGGGATATAATAATATCTCCTTTGTTTCAACATTTATGTTACATAGAAGATGAAGTATGCGAAAGAAGGACATTTGCAGGAAACGATTTTGTGTGCTGCCTGGTGTTTAGCAGATCAGCGGTACTTATTACTAATGCACTAGTGTTATCGAGGGGTTTTCTAGCAATCAGAGTTATTAGCAGAAATAACATAAGTGGTCAGAAGAATGAATCAGAAAATAACCCAGTCCATTAGCTGCAGTCACATTAGGCATGAAAGAGAATTTTCATGTATTGTAACCCATATCTAGAATGAGATCCATATTTTTAAATCCTTCTAAAATTTTTAAAAAATAATGAAAATTTAATAAGTACAATTTTTTAACCTTTTACAGAGTATTTCTGAAGAAATGTTTTATCAGCTGAGTAACATGCTCCCCCAGATCTTCCGAGTGTCTTCAACACTCACTCTGACATCTAAGCACTGACCGTGGAGGCTGACCTGCTGGCAGAGGAGGAGTGGTAAACTCTCCAGGAACTTGAGCTATGCTGGAGGCCTGTCAAGCAAAAGGTGCCCAGAAAGAGAATCTGCAACCCAAGCCACAAATCCAAGCATAATATGTGCCTGTTAAAAATCCCAGAAATGCACACACTGAACAGATGAGCAGTGGTCAGCCCCAGTGACGCGCCTCTTCTCAAGTTCTTTCTGAAGGTCTCCTCCTTGCACTGTCGGTGAATGTTAGTGAATGGAAGCGCCCTCTTTATCACATACGGACGCTTGTTCTATGACATGGTTACCTACATTTTTATCATCTTTTCTGAAAGGTTTAAATCATAGATCAGGTACAAATCTTTTATAAGCATAAAAATAATAAAATCTTCCACTACTTTATTTGCAAAATCAAAATAAAAATTAGAAGCACAGAAATAATCTTTGCAAGTATGTGTTTCTTGTGAAAATCTTTTTGTTGAAACAAATAAATGAAAAAAAGTCCTATTCCTTCAAATTTTCCTGCTTCAAGCACTGGCTTTTTGTCTACTCTTTCTAAGCTTGTATAAGTTAGTCAGGAAAGGCTTTGAATTCTTTACCTCTGTCTCATCTTCCTTCTGTGACCCTGCCCTCATCTATTAATAACATCCCACAGACTGGGGAATAGTGTGTTTTTCTGCCAGCCTAATATGAAGTCAGTCTAAACGGCACTTAGCAGTGTGCTGTGCTCAGCAATACATGACAGTCACACGGTCAGGATCATTTTGATTTCTGTTTCCTTTCTTTGTTCCCAGCTTCCCTTGTATTTCTCTACAGATGACTCCCCATTTCTCCTGTTCTTTCATTTGTGGTGCATCATTTGTGCCATCCATAGCATCTTTGCCCTGAGTACTGACTGTGTTAAACAAAAGCACACAGACAGTGAATGCCACGGACTGATCCCTCTGTCACTGTAAGGAGTTTACTTCCAGACTGATGGCTTTAGCCTAAAGGCAATTCAAGATAGTCAGGGCCTATGAAATCAAGATAAGTTTATTGAGTGTCCATTTTTTCACAAAGTATAAGATATATAGAAGCAGCAAGCCTGGAAAAAGCAAACTTTAATTAGCCGGAAACGTTTCCATCGGCTTCCTCATCTGTGTATCAACTGTCCTAAAAACATCAGAAGCAATTGAAATCACTTGAGCAATCTAGTTTTTTTTGTTCATCAAAGACGTGTCTATGGAGATAAGGTTCTAATTAGCAAGAGATTCATGTGACTGTCACTGTGTAATTCAAGGCAAATTTGCAAACACAAAACCCTGGCTTTTGATTTAACTTATGGGTGTCATCCAAGTGAAATACATCTTTTGAAAGCTTATTTAAGTGGCTAAATGACCTCTTCATGGATCACTAAATCCAGGAGCTCCAAGGTGTGAAGTGCTTTAGACATGAGCATGCAACAAAGGGAGAGAACAGATTGAAGTCAGTGTGAGTGGGACACTGACCTCGGGATCGAGTTTGGGCGGCGGCAGGTGTGGGCTGAGTTTGTTCCTGCCAGAGCACCGCAGAGCAAGTCCGGGCACTCGGAGAGAATGACGCTGATGAAACGGCCCAGCCGTGATGACACTGCTGGCTGGCTGTGGCACGATGGAGCCGACCTAAGCAGGGCTGGAGGGTGGACGGACCTCCAGGCCCCTGGTGTGTGTGGAGGAGGCTGGACGGACCTCCAGGCTCCTGGTGTGTGTGGAGGAGGCTGGACGGACCTCCAGGGTCCTGGTGTGTGTGGAGGAGGCTGGACGGACCTCCAGGGTCCTGGTGTGTGTGGAGGAGGCTGGACGGACCTCCAGGGTCCTGGTGTGTGTGGAGGAGGCTGGACGGACCTCCAGGGTCCTGGTGTGTGTGGAGGAGGCTGGACGGACCTCCAGGGTCCTGGTGTGTGTGGAGGAGTGTTGCAGTACTGCAGGTCTCCGTTCTTCTTTCCAGAGGTTTCTGATATTTCCAGATCTACAGTTTGCCTGAGCTTGATCCACATGCAGTCAGTGCCTGTTAGCCACGGACTTCTGACTTGTGAATTTGCCTACTTGTGAAAATCTGTTTCTAACTCCAGAATTAAAAAGATGTCTACAGAACACACAGTCATCTACTGAAGGAGTAGTTTCGTCAAATCCAGTTCGTGCACACGTCATAAGTTCTGGTGGGATGGGATTCAGGCCCTAGCAGCGCTGTCTGGTCATTATGAATATCTTCAGTGGAACAAAAAACGTGGGTCTCTCAGCACAAAGAGCCCCGGGCCCCTGCGACGTGGCCACGAGCTGGCTTGTTTCTGCTCTCAGCCCAGGTTTCCCTCAGGGCTGTATCAGGGCCGTGTGCACAGCGGCCCCTGTGTGACGCTGCCGTGCTGTAGGGTGCTCACACACACAGGGAGGGTGTGATGCACCTTCTAAGGAAAAATGTCTCCTCCGAGCAACAGTGCAAAATCAGGAATCGGGATGTAGAGTTAACAAACCCGGTGCAAATGCTGGCTGTTCGCCGTGGCTTGTTACATTGGGCAGATTACCTAATCCTTCTAGGCATGTTTTCTGTAAGCTAGGAAAAAATTAATAATAGTATCTACCTCACTGACTAGCTGGAGGGATTAAATAAGAAAGTACACACTACCTGGCATGTCGTCATTCTATAAATATTTGCTGCCATTATCCCTCTTCATTCCTTCCTGTATCCCTTTCCTTCCTCTCTTCCTTCCTGTCTGACATTTCTCCTTTGTTTCCTTCCTCTCACTAGATAGTAGGGATGCTAAGCCACTTAAAACACCATGCTCTCAAGGAGCTCACGGCCTAATTGAGTTGGTAAAAGAAAGTAAGGTAGCTCACAGTGCCCGCCCACACATGCCAAGGGGACTCAGAGCGGAATGCAGAGTGCCGTTGACGGCAGAAGAAGAAATATCAGCAGTCCACTGGGCCGTTGGGTGCAGCCGGCTCAGCCCTGCTTCCCACTGGCACTAGTGTGTATCCTCTGCAGCCCTTGCCACTCTCAGTAGGTCGCACACAAATCCTCCTGGCAGACACAGAATGCCACCTGTGCCAGTAGTGGAAACAACTTCAGATACAAAGGACTGGACAGGTCAGAATGTCAGAGGAAGTCACAGGGCAGGTGGCTAGCCCTGTATTTGAGTGCCACAGGAAGGGCCGAGATTTGTACCAGGTGAATCTAAATTTCAAACATAACAATAGCATGGAGTAGTTACGGGATTTAGGCTCCGACCCGCGTGAGAGCGACAGTGGGAAAGCCACCCCAGGAACGTCCCCCGGTTGTCTTACAGCTCTTGTCGGTGACCTGATGAGGTGTTCCTGTCTTACAGAGGACCGGCTGGGGCAAGTGCACTGAATGCTAGGAAGGGAGGAATAGGAGGCAGCCTGGGATGAGAGAAGAGGACGGCAGCACAGACGCCACCAGCTGACTTGCTGTCCTTCGTGTACATGGCAGTGGTGGGCGGGGGGGGGGGGTGGACAGCAAGAGCCCTCTTTGTTCTTTTGAAAAAAAAAAAATCACCTTGGCCATCACAGCAAGTATAGCACATTTTCTATCCAAGTCTTCAATCTGCTGTAAAATGCTTCACATAGGTATGAGGTTGGGAGAATACCCACGTACCTACTAGTATTTGTTAAATCTTCACATTTTGCAACATTGGCTTTTGCTTTAGGGTCTGTTGCTTTGCAGTGCTGGGGCCTTGCACGTGCAAGACAAGACCTCTACCACTAGCGGCATTCTTTCAGCCCTCTCTTTATTTTAAAAAACACAAAGGCTCCCAGGTAAAGGTTGAACCCCCCCCTGCTCCCCCTGCTCAATTCCCCCTCCTTTTATCAGCTATTTCTAAGTAATAAACTGCTCCACAATTAGTGGCTGAAACAATATACAATTATTCTCCGTGATTCTACGAGTTCTCTAAGCAGAGCTGGCTCCACCTGGGCTCACTGGGGCGTCGTCTCTATGGCAGGTGCAATGTACACCTGTGCTGCTCTGGCTCGGACTCATGCTTGGGAGTCAGGCTTACGCAGGGACAGCTGAGCTCTCTGGAGAAGAGCTTGCCAGTTGCTCCCTAGAGTTGTCTGTGAGCTCCCACAGGTGTGCCGGCGCAGACCTGACCCTAACACCCTTCAGAGATGGAGGACTGAACTACAGGGGTCCCACTAGGGGTCCCTGGCACATAGAGGTGACAAATTAAAAAAAACAAAGTCTTCGAAAGTGGGACTGTGATGGAAAGTGTAAGCCCCAAGGGCTGGTCTGAATGCATGGCCTGGAAGAGCTACTCAAGGGTTCACGAGGGGAAAACGGGGAACAGTCTTCACCGGGCTGCACAAAACCTAGGGTCTGATAATGGTAATAAAAATATCCTGGGTACAGTCTAAAGATCTCTCTCAAAAGACAACCAACAGATGCCAGTTCTAATGTTTCACAGATGCTGGGATTAAACAGCAAAGGCTTAAACACAGTATTTATTGTAAAATGCTTAGGTAAAAACTCATATGAAACAAGTAAAAGGAAATTCTTGGGAAAAAGACAGAAGAATCAAGTAGAACTTTTAGAGCTGAAAAATACAATCTCCACAATTAACTCACTGGACAGGATCAGGAACAAAATAAGTTTGACAAGCCAGGCACGGTAGCTCATACTTGTAATCCCAGCATACGAGAGGCTGAGGCAAGAGGATTGCCATGAGTCTGAAACCAGCCTGAACTACATAGTGAGAGCCTGTCTCAAAGAAGGAAAACAAGTTAATATGACACAGTACTCAGTGGTCACTGAACTTAAGGTGAACCAATAGACTTGCTTCACGCAGAACAATAGACAGAAAAAAAATTGAAAAATCAGATAATCTGAGCCCTGAGGCCTGAGGGGAAATAGTAAAAGGTCTAAATTCACATCACTGGAGTTGAAAAAGGAGGACAGAAAAAATGGGGGTACTAAAACTTTTTAAAAGAAATATTGGTTGAAAACTTCTCTAATTTAGTACACGATATAAACTATAGACTTAAAAGGTTCACCTGACCCTTAACAAGATAAACTCAATAAAATCTATACCTGTAAACATCATAACGAAACTGTTGAAAACTAAAGGCAAAGAAAAAGAATTTGAGGTCAGCCCTGAAAAGCAATGCTTTGTTTAGCAGATCACAACTGAAGGATGGTGGTTTCCTATCAGAGACCATGGACAGCAGGAAAAGGAACATTTTTTTTAGGTGCTAACAAAAAAGACTGTCAACCAGGATTTGTACCCAGTGAAATATAATATGTTTTTGTGTGTGTGTCAGAGATCAGACTTAGGACCTCGCCTAGTGACTTGTAGCACCACTAAGCCACATCTCTGGCCTGAAAGATAATATCCTCAAGGAATTATAATAAAATAAAAACTCTGTACGGAAGGAGAACTTACACAGTTTGTTGGAAACTGATCTGCTTCAAAGATATTGCTGAAGAGGAGGAAGAATGATATTATCTCAAGTAGAAGGTCAGGCCTACCACAACTCCATGCTAGTTTATGGTAGATGGTCTTATGTGAAATTATTTCTAATTCTCATAGTAGTCTACTAAAATTAATGCCATTAAACAAAAAGAAAAAATGATTAGATAAGTTTCCCAAATTGACAATAAATCAGTAGCTGTGCAGGGTTTCGTGAGACCCAGATCGCTGCAGTTTCAAAACCCTCACTTGGTCTAACAGAATCTCATCCCCCAAGTGACTGTCTTCGTACTTAGTTCAAATTTATCAGCTATTAAGTTTAAATATTTATTGTTAGAAATGTATTGCTAAACGAAGCTCTTCAACTATAAGAACATGAATTTTAGGAGCGATCTTGTCACTTAATGAAAGAAGAACCACTAGAAGTGGTAAATGCATTAGCATAGCAGCTTGTTTTCATCCTGAGTTTTTCAAGGTGTGCTTAGTGGTTGAAATCAAACATTATGACATTACCAGGAGATGTTCAGTCTATGTAATTAGAATGCTGAAAACTATACATGATAAGTAATCATACATTCATTTACTGAAGTAATACTGATTTTTTTTTGTACCAAGAGTTGAACTCAGGACCCTGCACTCTCCAGGGCGGCCCAGGGCCACTGAGCTACATCGCCAGCCCAGTAATACTTTTCAAGTAGACCACGGCAAAAAAAATCAAGAGACAAGAAAGATGTCAGTGCCTTCACCTAAATGAGAGGTCCCACAGTATCAAAGGACTATCAGGTAACTTGTGTTTCCTGCTTGTCCCAGGAGAGTCCCAGTGGACGCTTCCTGCTGGGCAGGGCTCTCCCACATCTCCCTGCGGGGCGCCCCCTAGCCTTCCTCTACGCCTGTTCATTCCTGACACCCTGCTGGAGCTTCACATTCAAAGCTGTCCGGTTTTCTCTTCTTTCTTTTCTCTTCTAAAATTCAAATATCTTGGTGTGTTTCTGCGTAAACATGTGCTTCTCGCTGCTTCTACGATGACACCGAACACCCTAAACCGCTATCCAGAGGTTTTCATGGCTCTGATCCCCTCTGGCCCTGGAGCTGCCTCCGCACGGGGCGGGCCGGCGGACTCGGGTCCCGGGCCCACCTGGTGACCCTCACCTCCGCTGCCCGCAGTGCCGCCCATTGGTGTGTCTCATCGGCACTTTGATCCCCAGCACCTCGCAGGACCCGGGACTGGCACGTACTGCCCTCAGTTAAACTCCTCTTTTCCTCGAGTTAGGGGAAGGAGTGAGTCTCTGACCGGCCCAGCCCTAATCTTAAAACTGCAGAGCGAGGAAGACGCTGTGTGATTAGGTCATTATATCTCCATGGAAGCTGGGATCGGTTTGGGGGCGAATCACCCCTTCTGTTGGCCCGGCTTCTCCTGACGCAGGCGAGGTCCAAAATGAAGGACCAGCCGCCGCATCTCCTCTCTCGGAAGTGCTCAGCTCGGCCACCCTGCTCCCCCAGCACTCTCAGCCACCGACTTTAAAATAAGCCCTGGGGGAAATTGCTACATCTCTTTCTGAATGCCACTGTGACTGCCAAAAGTGGCGGTCAGCGCCACTTGCGGTTAGGGTGGAGCAGCCCCATTCAGCCAGGCATCCTGGGATGCCGCTGCTGCTCAGTGTCTTCTATCCCGCTCCTCACCAACAGTGTATAGAGTGGGCATCTGTCTTTGCCCAGCCATCAGATAAGGGAGCTGCTGAAGGGCCAGTGCTCATAGTTCCCTGAAAGTGAAACCAGGCTTTATATTAATTTTGGCCACGTCTATATGAGTCCTCGTAGTTCAGCATGTCGCGTGTTGCCGCAGTGCACTCCGAGCTGGCTGCTGGACGAGCGGTGCTCGTGTGAGGACAGCTCCACTGCGGGACGTGAGAACTGGGGCCCGAGGTTCTACAGGAAATGCAGTCGCAGGAAAGTCAGGTTGCATGGCTGAGTTATCGCACAAGGTGCCCCTTCAAGAGATTATTGGTTACTGAAATTGTCCAGGGTGGGAATATTATAAACGCAGGGAGGGTTGGGAGGGAAAAAATTAACGAAGACGAGAGTTTTTGCGAGGCTGGGACTCGAACAGGTCCCAGAGCAGGTGTAGGAGAGAATGTGTGAGAGGCCAGGGTGCAGGGAGGGGAGGGAGCCGGGCCGGCTGAGGGGGGAGATGTGCTGCAAGGTCAAACGGAAGGTCAGACTCCACAGGGCCTTGCAGACCCAGAGCTTAACTCCACGAGGGGTACTGACAGTACCTTCCCGCTTTTTCAATAAAAACTGGGCTGTAACTGACACGCCACATGACAGCACTGTGCAGTGCAGGACTTGGTGGGTTTTCTGTGCATTCGCTGAGGCACATGGCCACAGTCTGACCCCAGAACAGACGAGCCCCTTCTGAGTATTTCCGAACGGAGATGCGCAGATCACTCTGTTCCAAGTAGGTCACCTGGATGTGGGAGCAGCAGCAGCAGGGAGGAAGGTGCGGCCTGCTTTGTCATCTCCTCACCGGTCCTCGGCAATCTGCTGTGCTTACAACCGGTATTGTGGTCTCAATCTGCTGTGCTTACAACCGGTATTGTGGTCTCAATCTGCTGTGCTTACAACCGGTATTGTGGTCTTGCAATCTGCTGTGCTTACAACCGGTATCGTGGTCTCAATCTGCTGTGCTTACAACCGGTATTGTGGTCTTGCAATCTGCTGTGCTTAAACCGGTATCGTGGTCTCAATCTGCTGTGCTTACAACCGGTATCGTGGTCTCAATCTGCTGTGCTTACAACCGGTATTGTGGTCTCAATCTGCTGTGCTTACAACCGGTATTGTGGTCTCAATCTGCTTACAACCCGTATCGCGGTCTCGGCGCACTTTCCTCCTCTGCTCCAAGTGCCGGAGCGGACATTTGTGTGCTGTGACCAGACACTGTAGGCTGAGGAAGTCGCTCGAGAACCGCCTCCTTTCCTGCCTCGTTTTGGGCTTCCTGAACTCAGTGTGGGATTGTCTTGGAGGGAGGAGAAAATGGAGGGCAGAGAACAATTCCCAACTCCGCGGAAGACTCTCGCCCTGAGAGGAGAAGGAGCTGTGGAGGTGACAGTGCGCCGCCTGCTTCCGGCTCGAGCCCAGGTCCCAGGGCTTCTGACCTGTAAGCCTCAAAAGGACGCCTGCCCGCAAGGAGGCCCGAGAGGTTCAGGCTCCAGGACAGTGGCAGTGAGCGCAGCAGTCCTAAGTAGACGGAAGACCCCAAGCGCCTCTCTGTGAACTCCCCGGGCTCTCTCATCCCCGGCTGTGGGGAACCGCTAAGGATGAGACCACAGCGGCCCCCACGGGGCAGGATGAGCACACCGTCACACTTAACAGGACTGAGGTCCAGGCTTCGTGGCGTGGGGCCGGGGCCTGGCCGCCTGCAGCTGAGGTAGGCTGCACTGTCATCGGCGGTCACCGTGGACTCGTGTCTTACCTCTGCCTCAATGCTGTCCAGATGGGGACAGTGAGACCATGTCTCTCACAGGTGGCTGTCAGGACCCAGAAGATGACCGCATGCAAAGCGCCAACACCATGTGGACAGAAGTGCTATGTGTGTGCTTGTGACAAAGCACCAGGGGAAAATGTGTCACTGAGGCGGGGTCATGGGGTCTCGCCCTGCAAGAAAGAAGGACTGTCGGGAAGGACCAAGGGCAGGGGAAGGTGTATGGGGAAATGAAAAGCCAAAAGCAGAGGAGGAACATCGAGAACAAATGACTTTTCAAATATTTTAGTTGACCAAAATGAATATATTTAAGGGCACAGCATTGCCTTTTGATACGTGCGTGCATGGAGAGGGCACATCAGCACACCTGTTACCTCACAGGTTCGTGTTTTCTGTGAGAACATTCAAAATCTCTATAGGCACTCCTCAAGTGTGCAGTATCTTCTCTTTTACGGTGCTAGGGATGAACCTGGGGCTCTGTGCATGTGTCCCAAGCTTCACCCCAGCCCAAAGACGTGTTTTTGTTAACTATAATTTTTGTGTTGTTCTGCAGCTCCCCGAACTCATACCCTCCGTTTAACTAAAATTTTATATCCTTTCCTCAGCTTCTTCTTAGCCCTTCTCCAGCCCCTAATAGCCTCTATTTTTCTCTCTTAGTTCAACATTCTTTAGACCTCACATGTAATGAGAAGATGCAGTATTCGTCTCCATGGTAGCCACATCTTCTGGGCTGCATGGCACCCGCTGTGTCCACACCACATCGTACCCACACCTCCGCTGATGAACACTTAGTTTGATCTCATATCCTGAGTATTGTGAACAATGCTGCTATGAACATAGGAGAACAGATGTCTTTTCAACATAGTGATATTATTCCCTTTGAATATATACCCAGAAGTGGAACTTCGAGTCACATGACTTATATTTTTAAATTTTTGAGGCAATTCTATACTGTCTTCCCTAATGGCTGTAATAATTTACATTCCCACCAATGGTGCACAGGGTTTTCTTTTTTCTGCATCTTCACAGCACTTTTCACCTTTTGTCTTTTTATTGGAGCCATTGTAGCAGGTGTGCGGTGACTGTCACTGTGGCTTTACTTTCCATTTCCCTGCTGCGGCTGAGCACTCACAGAGCTCCTTGCCCCTTGTATGTCTTCTTTGGGGGAAATGTCTGTTCAGATACTTTGCCCATATTTTATCCAATATTGTGTTTGTTTTCTTGCTAGTGAGTTGATCTCTTTATATACTTTGGATATTAACCCTTTATCCCATGTATCGATCCTACATTTTCTCCTATTCATTTACTCTGTTATTTACTGTTTTGTGCATAAGCTTTTTAGTTTGATGTTATTCCATTTATCTATTTTTATTTTTTGTCACCTTTGCTTTTAACGTCATCATGAAAAAAATATCTGCCTGGATTAAAGTCAAGAATTCCTGTTTACAGGGCCAGGGATGTAGCTCAGTGGTGCCATGCCTGCCTGGAAAGCTCTAAGTCCTGAGTCTGATCCCTGGTATCAGAAAAAAAAACTGATAATAATTCTTGTTTTCTTTGGTAGTTTCACACTTTCAGGTCTTACATCTAAGTCTTCAATCCATTTGAGCTGATCTCTTTACGTGGGCTGTGACAGGAACCCAAGGTCATTCTTCCTTGTGTGAACGTCCAGTTTAAACCCCACCTCTGCTCTGACCTCTGACCTCGTTTCCCTCTTCCTCCACCTAGGAGCTCCCTGTCCTGTCCTTAACAACGTAGGAATGTGTCCTCCCGTCTGGTGTGCTAGCTGTTTCTGTGTGCAGTTTACCTCTCCCTCCCGGAAGACTGTTCCGAGTGTCCACCTCCGCGTTCTCAGGATCCCCCTAGTGTGGGCAGCTGAGAAAATATACATGTCCCGGAGCAGATGGCACAGAAGAGGAATGGTGCAGGGCCACTGCAGTCTCCAGTTAGCGCTGTCTCTAAACTGGAGCACCTTGACACTTCCAGAAGGGTCACACTAAAACCTAAAGGGAATTTGTCCTTAGCTCCCGAAAAACATGCTGTGTCTGGTGTTCCCTTCCTCTGTGCTTAAGGACACAGACTGTGCGCTTTCCCATACATAATTCTTCTCCCTAGGAACTTATATTCTATATTCATCACTTCCAACCCTGTGAAAACTCCTGCCATCTTGCAGTTGACATGCTTAGACCTGAGGACAAGGTTATGTGGTGAGGAGAAGGAGATTTTGGCAGAAAGGAGATGCAGAATTTCCATCACACAGGCCTGATTATAGGACAAGGGCCCCATTGGGATCTAGGGAGAGTCCTGGTTGTCTCAGCCAAGGGCAACTCCCCCACACTGATCTAAACCAGTTCTCTCCCTTCTAGACGAGAGGAAGGAAAAGTCCCATTCAGAACCACAGAAAATGGAAGTCTTCCTCCGTGATTATATACAATTTACAGCAGAGTGTTTCATTTGGTGTCCGGGAACCTGTAATAGCTGGAATTACGCTTGTTCCTCTTCCTCTTTGAACGACCAGGCTGAGAAGTGCTCTGTGATTATGTGTTAGTGGATGACATTTCCATGCCAAACTTGCCTGCCTTTGTGTTGTAAGCATGTGTGTGTGTGAGAGAGAGAGAGTGTGTGTGTGTGTGTGTGTGCACAAGTGCATGTGTGCATCTGCTTCCTTCCAAAACCAAAGTGTTCCCATCTTTTCTCACTGTTTTTCAATTCATAGGTGAATGTAAATGTTTTTAAAGGAAAGAAAAAAGGAAAAAGAGAAAATCATGTCCCTCTCATAATTTCACAGGTGGGTCAGAAACTCCAGCGTGAAGAAGGGAAAGGAAGCTATGCTGCTGCCGTCACGGGCCCTGAGATAAGGCCTTGACGGAGTGGGTTCCCTGGCCCACGGAGGTGAGTGCTATTATGTGGAGAGACCCTGTTTATGGTTCGTCCTGGGGTTTTTCAGAAGCCCTAGATTTGGTGATTCATAATATGCAATATTAGAAACTTTAAGTCTAGGATATGGAAAACTTTTTCTATAAATGGTCCAGAAACAGATATTCTAGGTATTGTGAGCCACGTGGATTCTGTTGTGGCCCCTCAACCCTGCTGTTGTACAGGAAGAGCAGATATAGACAATATGTAAAGAGACAGGCATGACTATGTTCCAATAAAACTTTATTTTCAAAAAGCAGGCAATAGTACGACTTGGTGACCCGAGGGATGTAATAGGATAAGGGTCTAGATTTGAAAAGTCATGAAATTTTTGTAGTAAATCCATAATCAATAAGGATAGAGAAAGAAAGGAAGAGGAGAAAGAGATGGGAAAGGAGTATAACTATTTTCAGGAAAGGAAATTCTTGAAATATCTAGGCCAATGGGCATAATGTAAAAGGATAAAAATCCCAGTTTCACAACTTGTGGATGAATTTAGAAATCCTCAAGTAAGGATTTTGAGGATCAAAAGCTCAGAAGGACTTGGCCAGGTGGTGTGGCTCATGTTGTCTCATGACTCACAGTCTGTGGCCACCCAAGGTCCGGAGGGGCCTGGAGGACGGAGAACATTCCCAGAGAGAGGCTTCCGCGCAGCTCCACGCCCACAACATGGCGCTCACAGCTGGGGTCCTCCCAGGTGGTGGCGGGCTTCCCCCAGAGAAGCAGTCCAAGAGAGCCGGGTAGAAGATTCGGAGCCATTCTTGAACTGCAAGCAGTCTTATGCCATCATTTTCTCCATGTGCCATTGGTCACAAAATTCAGCCCGGATTCCACACTGGAAGGAGACTAGCCAAAGTGGAGGCACCAAGAGGTAAAGTCAAAGGCCCCTCCTGAAGCCAGCTGCCTTCCACCACAATAACAGAGAGGAAAGTAACTGGCTGAAAGGATGGCTGCCCAGTGCTATCTACCAACCTACTGACAAAGAGCACATGAAGAGTGTGAGGGGAGACGCACCTGAGTGTGGGCAGCGCCAACAGACTGGGAGTCCGGATGGAAAAAGGTGAGGAGGAAGTCCCACTGTTGCTTCTCTTCCGCCATTCCCCTCCGCCACACGCCTTCTCCTGCAGCCAGCCGTTGCTGAAACCTCTCTAAACCATGAGTAAATGTCTCCTCGTTTAATTTATGGGTTTTGGCTATTTTGTCTGAGCAGTGAGAAAGTAACTATCATATTTTCCCGATACTAAGATGGGGCCTTATGATAATTTTTGCTTCAAAGACACAATTGCACTTATTTCCATGGGTCTTACCTTTTCATGTACAACAATCTGTATTTATGCATGTACAAAACTACAGTTATTCAAGCACAGATATGTCATCTTCTTCTGAGACATCATCATAATTCTCCAAACCCCAAATTCCAGCCTGAGTTTCTTATAACTTCATTCCTTGTAAAATTGCTGCTCCTCATTGCTCATGTTCAGCAATTGAGCCGTCCTTCAGTGAGTGCTTCTTGTACCTGCAGCTGCTCACAGTGCCCTGGCAACACAGCTGTCAGTGATGTCATCCGCTGGATTCTCCACCCACCTCACAGCCTCTTGCAGGCTGTGCTTCACAAAGTTTTCCTTAAACAAGAGTGGCAAAAAAATGATGGCAGTTAAGAACGATGGTCCAAACAAAAGTAATAAAAAAGTGTAGGCAGCCAAATTCAGAAAACATTTAGTTCACATGGGTGCATTAAGTATGTCCATTACAACACACAACATACTGGACTATGATGACTCCTAGGAGACACAAGCACATCCATTTGTTACCAGGTGTGCATGTTATTGAGCATTGTAACAGACTCCGATTGTACTTAGCAAAATATCTCAAGTACATCTGTTTACATAGGTATTTAACTCTTATCCAAAGGTGCTTCCTTGAATATTTATAAATCATTATAATTTGTATTATCATATGTCTTCAGTATTAATGTCAATATTATTCATAATTAATTATATAATAACATTATTTTTATAATTTTATATGCCCATCATGTGTTGTCATAGACATGCTCAATATGCCCATTTGGCTGATGATCATAACTGGGGCTTATTTTTGGGCTAAGGCTTATATTATGAACAACCTGAAAAAACAACCTAGGGCTTATTTTCCTGTTAGGCTTTATTTTCAGGGAAATATGGTAAGATCAATTTTGGTACCAGGAGTGGGGTTATTACTGTGACTACCAAAATGTGTGATTGAGAAGCCTTTGTAACTAGCTTGTAGGAGGAGTTTGGAAAGTTTTGGACATGCAGCCAGAGAAGAAGCCCTACCATGTTGTGAGCTGAGCTTGATGGAAGATTCTGCTAGAGCCTCAGAACAGATTGCTAAGACAGTGTAGCCAGAAGAAAACCAAGCTCAGAAGGTTCCTGATGGGAAGGACTCCACTGGCAGCTGGACTCTGGGTCATGTGTGCTGTGCTTTGGCTGAAAATTTACATTTTGCCTATGTCCAGAGATATCGTGAGACACTGAAATTAAGGATAGTGGGCCAGTTAATCTGGAAGAATAAATTGCAAGGTGGTCT
>PVIR01035611.1:0-16336 GCA_004026965.1 Petromus typicus | reverse complement strand
AAAAAAAAAAAAAAAAAAGATTAATAGAATGTTATTTGTATTAAAGCATATAATCCTTATCTCACAATAAAGACAGAATTTTTTACAAAAGTATATTTTGGATACTGAGAAGAATGATATTACAAGAAAAATATATCAAAAGTAAAATCACTTTGAAGCCAGAGAATTTACAAATGACCATTTATCACCTCCTGTCACTGTGTAATGAGAAAAGCAGAACATTACAGGTCTGACATTTTTCACAAAATTGTATGTGCTGGATCTGATCATCAGAGAACATCAGCCAAAGGCAAATGGAGAGACATTTCACAAAATACCTGCCCTGTAATTCTATGGAACAACTAGCTTGTGCTTTTTAATAACTGTTAACTATCTTAGCACTGAAAAATAGAAGAAAATGTTTCAGAAATAAAGAAAACTAAAAAATAATGGAAGTCAAAGGCAACCTTTTTACTAGGTTTAATTCTGAAGCAGAATATTAAAAACAGAAAGCACAATTTGAAATATATATCTGGATTTGAACATATCACCAGTAGATAATAGTATTATTGATGTTAAATCTTGATATTCTATAATGAAATATTATTATATTAGATATTTTCTTACTTTTAATTAATTTAATGTGAATTTTATTTATTAACTTATTTATTTATTCATTGAGTAGGTCTTACTTAGTAGTTCAGGCTGGTCCTGAACTCACTATGTAGTCCAGGGTGACCTTGAATTTATAGCAATTCTCTTGCCTCAATGTCACAAATGCTGAGATTACACACATAAATACCCTACCTCGTTCAACATAAATTATTTCAGAGAATAAGTAAATTATTTTATACTCAAGTATTTAGAAAGCAATATAATGATTTAAATGTGTTATTTAAATTTATGATATTGAATCCTTTGTTCCTGTCTGTCTCCAAGGAAAGGAAAAGTGGAAGTACAGAAGGACAGAGATAGGAACACAGAAATAAAATGTGAAATATTAGAATTTGGAAAATCTTTATGAAGTTCATATATGAATAATTTACAATTTTTCTATATACAAAATTGCAAAACATAAATGGTTTGAAATGGAAATTAGTTACAAAATGGAAACAAAACAAACTTACTTTTAAAGACTGATGATAGTTTATTTAAGTTTAAGATATCTTAACTGCATAATCATCTTAACCTGTTAGTTTTTTGGGAACTTTTTATTTTGTAAATAATTTTTATATCAGTGCATGCAATCATATTAGAAGTAAAACATCAAATAACTTACATGGCTATTTAAAAATGAATGGTGATGAATTTTAAAAAGCCTCCTTCAAAACACAAACATTCAGAAGCCAAATAACAATTACACTCTATGATTTCTTTACGAAAAAGAAGCATTCTTTAAGCTGATATTTTGAATGCAAAAATTTATATAATCAGAGTTGCAGGTGCAGCCACATTTGTAGAGGTGAACATTTTTCTGCACTCTCATAATTCACTGGTAGTAATTTAATACGTTTGGCAAATTTAAACCCCATTTTAACTAACATCAATTAAGGTAATTGCATTGTACAGTTGATTTCACTTTTTGGTCGTAGTAGACTGCATGATCCATTTCCTCTCCATTATTGTCCTTAAAATGCTCAAGTCCTGTCACTTTGTTCTCTGCAGATGTTTCTTCCTAGTTTCAGTTCAGCGATGAGTTAAGTGGTGTAAGCGGTCCATCAAATGCAGAAGACAAACTTCTGTGTAGAAAGTTCACATTATTGCTCTAAAACATCAATAGTTACAAAAAACCTCAACTTTCAAATCAGTGGAAGAAGGTGCATTTGTTCTTTTAAATTTATTTGTCCTAAGATTTGATGAAACAGAGTAGGATAGTTCATTTATTAACTGAAAGTCATGATTATGATGTATGCTATCAGTTTGTGTTACCTTGTTTAAGTCACAAGAATATAGACTACTGGTATTACTTAAAATAAATTTAGTATGATAATTAAAAACAAATTATTTTTTTCCTTAAATAGGATCAGGTAAGAAAATGTATACATAAATTATGAGCTATAAGTAAATAAGCATCTTACTAATATAATCTATGTGATTGAATTTTTTTTTTTTTTTTTTTTTTAGGTTTTTGGAGACAGGGTCTCGCTTTGTGGTTCAGGCTGGCCCTGAGCTCAGCCTCAAACTCACATCACAGCAATCCTCCTGCCTCTGCCTCCCGAGTGCTGGGATTACAGGCGTGAGCCACCACACCCGGCACTGTAGTATGTGGTTACTGGTTGCTGCTGGGTGTGGGTCTCTACACCCAGTATTCTTATGTGGTTACCGGGGAATCGAACCCGGGTCCTTGCGCTTGCGAGACAGGCGCCTGAACCACTGAGCTAACTCCCCGGCCCCGTGATTGAATTTTTAAAAAACTATATCAAAGTTGATTTCTAGGTAAGAAATTCATTTCAGATAAAATAAATCTATAAAGAAATAGTTTGAAGAGCTATTGATAGAAATTTATTTAAATGTGAGCTAACAAAGCATATAACTTTATGATAAAATTACACTGTTAAAATTGTTGTAGATATAATTTCCATGAAAAACCACACATGTACTTTATAGGATTTTTATATATTAGACTCTCAGCTCAAAGCCATATAGAAAAGATGGAAATCATACAACAAATCCCAGATTATCACTATTATCAGCTTTCTCTAATAGAAATATCACTGTAATAGCTGAGGGGTGCTGGGCCTTCTATGAACTAGCTCAAGAAGCAATGAGCAAGAAATTCCAACCTTAGAATTGCATGCATGATGATCTTTTGCAAAACAAAATTGAAAAACTCCATATAAGGGGATCAGAGAATGAGGGGAGAGAGTGTGGGGAGCCGAAGTGGAAGTAATCATGATCAAGATGAGGTATGCATTCTAGCAGCATGGAAAGAATCATTAATAATCACAAACATGAAATGATTTTCAAATCCTTGATTTTTTTCTTGATGCAAACAAGAAAAATTATCATTTTTCTTACTAAATCATGGTCACTTTTGTTGATCAATAGCACATGCATAACAAATATATTTCGGCATTCAAATCACCATATCCTAAATTCTAAACTGCTAAAAAACTCAAATTATTAATTTAAATTAAAAATAAAATAAATTTCCAGGGGATTTTATTCCAAGTAGTAACAGTTTAAATTTCGTACCACAACTAACTGTGACTAATTTGTATTGTTTATTAAAATTATTTTTCATATCCTCTGGCTGAATTTATTTGATAAGAAATCATGCTATATTGTGTAAATATTCCAGTGATTTGCTGCTATTATAATAGAACAGAAGTGCAAGGAATATATTGTATTGGAAAAAGAAAAGACATTTTAAAGAGACTCCAGCTTTTGACACTACTGTCAAGTATCATATATTCTTCTAAATTCAATGATGTTCTCTGTTTTTGACTAGAATAAGTGAATAATTGCCCTGTATTTCACTTAAGAGATGTAATCCACAATCTATCAGCTAACAGTGAAATAAATTAAAGTAGTGATGACAATATAAATGTAAGATTTGCTATTTTTTTACCTCTAGAAAATTTTAGTTTTAAAAGTAAATGTCTTTTGTGTTCAAGAAATATAGTTTTCTCCCCATTTGTAGCATGTATATTCAATCATGTTGATTATACATAATGTGTACAGGCTTTGCTATCATTTGCTGTCATCTTCTTAATAACAATAGATGTCATTTGTTTAGGCAGTTTTAGTTTTATTTGCATTTCTATTTTCATTGGGTGTTGCAATTGTATGATAAATATAGTAAGGACAGTAAAAAATGTAACACGTGGTCACAAAAAAATCCTTGAAAAATATATAGCTACATGCAATAATTCTTTTTTATAGATGGGAAAATATTTAGATTCTCCACTTTTCTCTAATGTTTCCGCTGAAAGAAGGTGGGTTGCTCAAGCAGCCAAAGCTGTGTTTTCACGGCGTGCGGAGTCTTATGTGTCTTGTTAACATACACTGGGGTACTCTCATTGACTTTTTCTGTTATTCCGTTTTTATTCTTTGTGAACCTTTGTTCTTTTCCATCAGGTCCTTGGAGGTGAAGTGGCTTTCTGGCTGTTTAGTTTATTACTGAATGCGGGAAACACATTCTATAACTCCAGTTTCATGGTAATGTTTATATAGCACCTACAAGTCTAAAATTAAGACTACTTGATTCTATGCACGGGCGCAGTGGTAGTATCATTTAAATGAAACTTAAAAGGATTGCCAACAAAATCCAGTCTTTCTTTAAATAAAAACTTGTACCTTTCTAAAGTTATAATGGAAAATTGCGAGGAAATCATTCTGCTATTGAATGTCTGATGTTTCTGGAGATCATGTTTACTACTTCACTTTAATGTTAACGTTTTGGAATATCAGGCACATCTGCTCCTTTGGTGTATTCAGTACTCTCTAATGGCCTTTGTTTTTTGTTTTTTAATTAGTTCTTGCTTCCAACCTACATGCTATCGGTCTAGATTCTACAGTGCTTGCACATTAAAGGGTCTTATGTGCCTATTTGTTCAGGATAGGAAACTTTTCCATGGGTTTTTGATCTATGTGTAGAAAGCCCACTATGTAGATGCTGACTGTGGTCACCTTGATTCTGGGATCTGTGATTCTATGACCTAGTTTCTCAGATAGTGCTATCTATGAGGCAAAATGAATTAGCAAGTAAAATATATTTCCACATTTTATAGTTGTATTAGTACCTAAAAATTATAGCTATTCCTGTCACTTTTAAGAAAAAAGTCTAACGCAGTCCACTCTTTGACATGAGACTAGCTTATTGCCTCAAATGACAACACAATACTAAAGCATCAGAATTCAGAAAAAATAGTTTCAAGATGAGTCTGAAAGTCACTCTGCCCAATGGAACATAATTCTGGCTGGACTGACATATCTCACCTCACCTTCATAAGTTTATATTCCAAAATATTAATGTATTAATAATTTGATTTGATGCCAAATCCTGAAACTGAAAACTCTCAAAAGGCCTAGATTTTTTTTTCTATAAGAGGGACTGTATTATCCTTTCAAAAAGATTGGGGAAAATATATAAACACACATGCATCAGTAGTTCTGCAGGTTATTTCTCAAATATTCAAGTGTCTTCTTCAGTTGATGTGGTCTGGGCTTGCAAACAAGCTCTGTACTTTATTAAGGTGAAGAGCTATTGTATTTCCATATTCTCATCACACTGAATTTTATTTATTTATTTGTTTGTCTATTTATTTATTTTTGGTGGCACTAGGGATCAAAGTAACCACCTTGCACTTGCCAGGCAGGCAGTGGCTCCACTGAGCTAAATCTTTGGTCCAGTACTCTTTTGGGTGAAAGAGTGTGTGTGTGTGTGTGTGTGTGTGTGTGTGTGTGTGTGTGTGTTTGTGTGTGTGTATGTCCAACTCATTTTATTTTCCATACAAAACAAGTAAGAAACTTATGGCTGGTAAGTGCTCTCATTGCTGAATATTTAACCAAATGAATCTCTTCCTTTTTCTCTGAAATTTTCAACAAATTGAAGGTAACTGCTCTGGTATGGAGTGGCCAGCAACTATAAAACTTTGAAGTTATCTTTCTACATAAATAGAAAGAAGTCTTTCTATTTAGTTTCTAAATAAATAGAAAGAGTCTTTTTTCCATTTAACAGATCCTCATTTTAATAAATGTTCTCCAAGAAACAACCAAAAATGTAAAATTTTTTGTAGGAATTATTTATCTGCCTAACCAAAATAAATACTTTTATCTTGCTCTCCATGTCAAATAGTGAGTTGTCCAAATTTAATGTAGTTTTTTTGAACTAACAAGGTTATAAAAGAATAGCCAATCCAGCATTATTTATATTATTTTTCATTGTACTTTTAGCTGACAATTTTAAAAAAAGATAAAAAGGCCTGACAGACTATAATGTAAGCCAGGCTATGCAACAGTCCAGGTGAAATCTGTGCAGTCTTCTGGCTTGCAGTAGAACGGAGATTGGCAACTGCAAAGAGAAAAATGTACAAATTTCATCAAATATTGGCAAGGTGAGACAATGAGAATGACTCTGGCAGTTTAGACCTATTTTGAAAATGGCAAATGTTGATTTTCCTGGACCAGTGTACACATGGCAGATGCATTTTAACCAGGTCTAAAAACAGTATGAAAGAAAAATTCCTAATCAGTTCTGGCTTGTACTCTGAAAGAAAATTCTTGCCTAAACACCAGCCTCTTTGGAGTCCTTACACTAGCATCTCTCCATCTTCTTCATTTGAGGATATTTTAGATTGTATTACTTTAAGGCCTCTTTTTACATGATTGAACACTTTTGTGTAACTTTACAAATCCTGTATTAAATTCAGAAGTTGACTATAAATATATTTGAACATCTCTCTCCTTTTTTTCTCTGCTCTTTTCGCCTCTTTTTATTCCCTCTCTATATCTTTTCCTCATTTCTTTTGTCTTTACATAATGGCATTTGATAGATACCTTCTCTGTGTCAGACAGTCTTAGTTTGAGAATCACATTAAAAAAATTAAAGCAACACTTGTTAAAACCTTTTAAGTCAGTATTTCAGAAAGAAAGGTAACTCCATAACTGCAATATAAACCATTTTATGTTAGGGTATGTAAGAAGGTACAAAATCATGTGTTAGGGAGAAATTAACTTCTTTAATATATAAATATTACATAGAAGACACATTGCTACAAGAGACAAGCTAAGAACTTTAGTATTTCAAGGTGTTTGAATAAGCTACCCAGAATTTATTCCTTCTTCAGAAGGAAGAGCAAAAAAATACATAGATGGCTACATTTTGAGATGTATGATTCTAGCAGAACACTTAAATTCAACAATTAGAGAACTGGATATCTAAGTAATACAAAACAAAGGATATATGTTCTGACAACTTTGACCCTTGCCCCCAAACTGAATAGGGCTTCTCTTCTGCAGAGTGAAGGGTAAAAAATAGTTAGCATTTCTAATTAATGGAAGATTTCATTGATACAAAGTTTGCAACTGATTTAGAAGAACAGCCTGGAGTTTATTCAGCACCTATGCTCTGATAAAGAAACTTGTATTATCTCCCTGCCAATACTTAGAGCCTAGACTTCTGAAGCTATTGGCATTGTGAGTACTGAGCTACTGTCCATACACACTGTACTAGGGCTTAGAATCACATGCATACCTTCATCACTAGGACCTTATGGACATTGTCGTGCACTGGCCAAAGGAGCCTGACTTTCACAAATCCAACTTCAGCTGGCATGTCAGTGATCCCAATATCTAAAACTGGGTAGAGGTCTACATAACAGGAGACAAGTGCTTTAATACAAAGAGAGATAAAGGATGTCACTGTGAAGAACTAAGACCCCAGGGTGCTTCCTCATGACCTAAGCTGTGGCCAGCTCCATGACTGGCCCCTGCTGGAGTGATAGTAGGTCACTACTCAGTGTCCTTCATTTTTTTGTAATAATTCACAATTATGCAGGAGCCCACACCCCCCTTGGAAGTGACAAGAGCCATCATAGAGTGTATGTGGAGTAGGACTTTACAGGTCTCTCAGCTCCTCTGTGCATTGTGGAGCATGTGCCACCACTGTGACTGACAGCACTACAAAGGGGTTCTGATCCACTAATCTGTGTCTCCATAGCTAGGTTTCTGGGCTACCATGTGAGTCAAGAGCAGGCGCTTCAGAGCCCTCATCACTTTTTGGGAATATCAGAAGCCCAGCTCAACCTAGTGCCTGAGGAAACATTTAGTTTTCCCATTACTGTCACCCAAATTCTGCAATTAACACGGAAGTGCATCCCACCAACTCTGGTCATTGGTTTCTTGCGTAAGTCCCACACAAGAAACTGTTACACTATCTTGGCATGAGCTGAAACAAAAGCCAAAGAATACACAAGGAGTTCACACAATGGTGACTGCCTGTATCCAAAGTCAACATTTTATCCAACACCTCAAGATACATCTTTAAAATTAAACTATCTACTATGAAGCAGTTTTATAAAGGAGGTAGAGATAATTGACTCAACAGATTAGATATATAAATATCAAAGTTGGGGCACACAAATAAGATAAGTCCGAAGGGAAAATGATACCCCCCCAAATACAATTGTTTAAAGAAAATATTGAAAAAATACCTAATAAAGAATGTCAAGGAAGACACAATTGTAAAGGCTCATTGAAATTCAACAGACAAAAACTTAAATGAAATTAGAAAAATCATGTATGGTATATATGAGAAATTCAGCATGACAGAGATTTTGATAGACTCAAATGATTCTTTGGAATGAAGATGGTAATAGATCAAATAAAAAATTGAGTTGAAATATTTACAGTAGAATAAGGCAAAGAGGAGAAAAAATACCTGAATTTGAAAAGAAGTTGTAAAAATATTCTAGCCAAAAAGAAAAAAATATACATCATATGATTTATTTCATACAAGAAATTTAAAATATAAAAAGTTGAGCAAAATAAAAGACAAGTAATATGTAGTAGGGATATATATATTATAAAATATAAAATATATAAAATATAATATATATAAATATATGTTTCATATAAAATATAATATATATATTTTTTAAATATGAAAAAGGAGGATGGAAAGAGAAAAAGGCAAGGGAAAGAAAAGTAATTAAGAAGTGTTATTGATATGAACCAGTTCCAAGGCTGAATGCAATCATTATGCAAGACAAATATGCACATAAATTTATAAAAGGAAGTACTATGGAAGGAGAGAGTAGAAGATGGAAAGGAAGAGTAAGGAGAGAGAGGAGAAGCAAGCAAGCATGAATAAAGCTATCTCATGTGAGATTTTGGACAGTACTAAACAGATATTCGCATATTGTGAGTCCTTGAAGATAAAAAGGCATAGAACAATTTTTCAGTGATAGCTAAATAAATCTTAAGAACAATATGTACATCCAGGCATAGTAGGCCCATAGGACCTCAAATGACCTTCACCATGGAATATGGTACTTCCTATATAGTAAAAACTATGAAAAACAACGACATAAATCTGAAACCTGAAAAGAAAAATTCCAAGTCATATTTCAAGGGTTTCCATTTAGACTAATCCACATTTTGTAACAAAGACTTTCTGTGTTAGGAAAGAATTAAATGACATATTCCAAATTAAGAAAGAGAATAATATATTTCAGAGTATTTTTCCCAGAAAAGTTTGATATGTTGTGATTGTATTTTCATAAGATAATTTTTAACGTGACTTATTTTAAGAAATGTATTATTTAATCTTCAATTATTTGATGATTTTTCACTATCTTTTCCATATCTAGTTTAATTTTTTACATTGTGTGAATGTATCCCTCTCAGATTATTAATGAGTGTTGTACTATTAAAAAATGTAGCTAATCTTTGCAAGTGTTCTATATGAATATATATTCTACTGTTGTCAAATGATAGTCCAAAAATTCCACTGTACATATCCAGTCAATTTTTGGTGTTGTGAAGTTCACATAGTTTTACTTTTTTTAAATGTTTTTATTTACTTGAACTTTTAAAAATTATATCAGTATGTGTATGCTGTACATGTAGTTTATGACTATGTTGGGGAGTAAGCAAATGTGCATACAGGAGTTCATTTATTTTTAAATCTTACTCCTTTGGCCCTCTCTCCCTCCTTCTCTGATTCCCCTAGCCCAATTTTTATAATTGTTCATATTAATCTTCGATCATGTTATTGTATGCAGTGTTCACACTTATTGAGGCTATAAAGTTTTTGTATGTGGCATATCTTCTTTCCACTTATCTCATCTTTCCCTTCTCCTCACCACTTCCCCTTGTTCCCTTGGACCAATTCTCTATTGCAGTAGATAAATCTCCTTAGCCATTCTATCCGTTCTTTATTATTTCTGTTCCCTGCTTCACTCAAATGAGAGATGTCATATAATATTTAAATTTATGTTTCTAGTTTAATTCATTCAACATTTTATATATATATATATACATTTTTCCTAAAAATATCTCAAATTTTCATGATACTTAGATATTACATTTTCTTTACCCAGTGATCTACTGATGTGTGCATAGGCTGTTTCTAGGACTTATTCTTATGAAATATCCTGCTATAAAGGTTGGTATGCATTTATTGTTGTAGTAAAAATTCTCAGTTATTTCAGGGGAGATATCTGGAGGAGGGATAGTCAATCCTATGAAGTTTCCAATTAATATTTGTGAAGCATCTCCATACTGATTTCCATAATAATTGTTCTAAATTATATTCCCTGTAACAGTGAGGAAAGATTTCATTTTTCACAACAGACACGTCAGTAATTGTTGTCATTCGATTTCTTTTTCTTTTTCTTTTTTCCCTTCTTTTTTTTTTTTTTTTTTTTTTTTTTTTTTTTTTTTTTTTTTTTTTTTTTTTTTTGTATAGGGAATTGAACGTAGGACCTTTTGCTTGTCAGGCAGCTACAGCACCATTGGGATATATCCCTAGCCTTGTCATTTGATTTCCTAGTTACTTCTATATTTTTCACAGTAAAAGAAATCAGCATTGCTTTAATTTGCATTTATCTAATGGCTAGAGATATTGAATATTTTCTGTATATTTGTTGACTGTGTTTGTTCCTCTCAAGTATCTATTAATTTATCTTTTTTTTGGCATTTAATTTTACTTGGTTTAATTTTTTAACTATTTATAAATTCTAGATATTAGCCCTCTCTCTGAAAGGTAGCTGGTAAAATTTTCCCCCATTCTGTAAATTTTCTCTTTGTTGTACTGATTCTTTTGCTCTACAGAAGCCTTTCAGCCTGATATAATCCCATGTGTTCATTCTTGCTGTTATTTTTTTGTACAACTGAAGTTCTGTTTAGAAAATCCTTTCATTAACCCATGTCATCAAGTGTGTTACCTATCCTGTCCTCCAGCGGGTGTTGGAGGTAGTCTGGGGAGTCAGGTCATGCACACTGCCCTGACTTGGTGTCCTCTGTGTTTGGAAGACCAAGGATGCACAGGAAATCTATAATTTCATGGGAACACTGTGACAAGGAATGCTGCAGGTCAGATGACTCATTGAGACACTGCAGTGACCTTTC
The DNA here is from genome assembly GCA_004026965.1 of Petromus typicus. NCBI lineage: Eukaryota > Metazoa > Chordata > Mammalia > Rodentia > Petromuridae > Petromus > Petromus typicus. The sequence goes on along the minus strand of PVIR01035611.1, from coordinate 5,281 downwards.
TATTGCACTTGTTATTCAGTGAGGAAAGATACAGTGTTAAACTAGCTTCCTGTATGTGCTGTGTCCAGTGTTCTGCAATCTATCAATAGGCAGTACAAGAGGAATACAAAGGATAAGAGGACAGGAGGGACAACCAGACATTGGTGGAGTGACATTTTCCCTTGTCCATGTACACTATGTAATTATGTCTACAAAAATAAAATTTGCCTTTGGTCAGTATAGATCTTTGGTTCCCTTTATTTCTCTTTTTTTCTTGCCGTTTTTTTGAGTTTGGGACATTATGGCCCTGACAGCACAGACCACAAGAAAGTTTAATTTTTCTGTTTTGAAGTTTAGGTCTTAGAACCATTTTATTTTAATTTAGTATACAGTGAGAGATTAACATGCAGTTGCACTTTTCTGCAAAGCAATAACCAGATTTTCCAACACCACTTGTAATTTTTTTCCTTCAACATCCTCTTTTGGTTTCTTTTTCAAAGATAAAATATCTGAAAGTGCCTAGGGATGTTTCTGTATCCAGTATCCATTTTGTAGATCTGTGTATCTATCCTTGTTTCAGTATCATACCCTTAATCACTATTGCTCTGTGATATTCCTTAAAGTCAGACATTGCAAGGCCTGTTTTCATCTTATTGCCCAATATTGCTTCTGCTGTTCTGGGTCCCTTCTATTCTGTATGAATTTTGGGCTTGTTTTATCTAGATCTTAAAGTACCTGTAGGCACTGAATCTGCATAACAATTTTGGAAGTATGTACATTTGGTGGTGTTGATTCTCCCTCTCCATGAGAAAGGAACAACTTCCCATTTTCTGATGTCCTTTTCAAACTTCTTCTTCAGGGTACTGAAATTTTCTTCATATAGGTTTCTCACTCCTTCAATTAGGTTAATTCCTGAATATTTCATTATTCTTGAAGCTAATGTGAAGGATATTGTGTCATAATTTCCTTCTCATCAAGTTCATTGTTGCTTACACAATGCTAGCAGTTTTGTATGTTGATGTACATCTTACTGTCCTGCTGAAGTTGGTTATCAATTTTAACAGTTTTTGGTGTTTTTTGGATGTTCTATAAAGAATATAATGCCACCTCCAAATAATGATAATTCTTCCTTTCCTATATGTAACCCTTTTATTTCTTTCTTGTGCCTGATTGCTCTGGCTAAAGTTTCAAGTACTGCATTGCATAAAAGTGGTGTTAGTGAACATCCTTGTCTTGCATTTGGTTTTAGAGACATGACTTTAGTTTTTTTGCCCATTTAATATGATCCTGGTTGTTAATTTGAAAAAAAAAAATTATATATTTAACTTATTGTTACATTTTATATATGGTTTAGTTAAGAACTTAAATGCCCTCTAAAGTCTAATGAAATATTTAACTATTTTAACATTCTAAAATATCACTTAATGGTATTGAAAATAATTCAAAACAGTTTGTAGAATCTGTAAAAAATAGCTGGCCAAAAAACTAGTAATTACTAAAAACTAGTCATGAAAGTGAAATTTATATTTTAAATATAAATTTAAAGTGCTAAAATTTACCAATATAATATAAAGGCATTTTTCTTATAAAAAACCCAGTAGACTTTTTCTGGATGTATTTATAAGATTTCTGTGAAAGTATTTCAAAATCATTAAGAAAAACGTAACTTCAAACTTAGTTTTGAAAGATCATATTCTACCCCTATGTTTTAAGAAAATGATGCCAGTAGTCGTTTTCATTTTATATTTAATTTTTCTAAGATAAAAGTAACTTCTCTTGATATTTTTCTATAAATTGATATTGAGACAAAATGAAAAATAAACATATGTTGCTACTATATTTTCATTTAACTCACCCTTAGTCAAATGATACTATAATTTACTCTATTTAGATAAAAATAATGAAAGAAACCTCCTATAATCCATCCTTTTTTTCTATCACAATGTACATGCAGTTCTAAAATGTTTTCTTTGAAGTAAAATATTAGAAAAATTGCCATAATTTCTTAGGTCTAATACTATTTTCAGATTTGCCTAAGCATTTTTTAAACAATTTTTCTGATCTAAAAATCTTTAAAATCTAATCATCCCAAGAAATGCAATGATTGGAAATTTATCTCCTGCTTACTGCCAGGTGAAGTCTACTTATGCACTTTCAAATGCTCAAAGAAGGCTTTTTAAAGCCACTTTCTATTTTAAAGATATTAAAAATTGATTAAAAATTACTATAGCAATTTTCTAAAGAAAATATCTCCAGAAAAAAGAATACTACAAATATATTTTGTTTCGAAATGCTATCAATATATTTGACAGATGAAAAACTAGTAATGAAAGTGAAATATTTTGTGACAAATGAATTAAGTTAGGATGTAATCCAGAGTAATTTGGGGGTAGATGCTATAGCATCAAAGACTGAGTGAATGTTCTTGTGGCCTGGGCAAGAAAATTTTTCAATAAATTTTCAGTAAGCATGAAATAGAATACAAAATTATATCAGAACACAAATTTTATTGTCAGATTTATGGGAAGTCTTACACATTCACATGGAAAGATTGTATCTGGTTATATAGAAAGAGAAATGATACTCTGACATGTTAAAGAATTATGTCTTACACTTTTTCATTCCTCATTCCTCAGTTTCCCTGGGATTTCATATCAAATTTTGATCTAGAACAATCTATTTACGAGCTTTTCTTAAACAGTGTACAGGATATGTATTGTACAGAAATCTTGTATATCTAATGGCTCCAAATGAAGAGAAAGAGGAAAAATATATTTTTTTCCAGACTAGAGAAGTATCAAAATGAGCAGAATGTCACAACAGTGAAAAATGTATTGAGTATCTTATGTTCTAAGTCAAGGTCTGAGAAGCAAGGAGAAAAGTGAGACTAGAGTAAGATGAAGCATTCAGTTGAGGAATTTTACTGTTTACTCTCTTTTTGGTAAATTCTAGCACCATGAATTTGGAAGCTAATGACTTTAGTATAAAATTCCTGAAACATATTTTGTTACTAAGTAGAAAATGGGTTTTCAGATGCCCGAGGATCTTGAAGATTGAAAATTTTTTGATACAACAATGGAATCTTCAGTCTTTCTTATTGCCAAAATTCATACGCACAGTGATGCTTTCTGTCCAGTCTGATGTCACATAAAAAACAATGATATTTCCTTTGTTTATATTCATTATGAAAACATTCTAGAGTTTCTCATACTTCTTTAAGGAAAAGCTCATTTTGATATCTGTGTCCTGAAGTAGCAAGTTTAATTATTCTAAAGGAGTGAAATATATCTACGAACAATGTGAATCAGCTACACAAAGCATCTAAACCAAATACAGTTTTTAAAGTAAGGTAATCACCAATTCTTCTTTTACTTAGTAACACTTTATAGTTATATATCAGTGCAAAACTTACAAAAAATTAATTGCATGAAAAATATGAAGTTATCGTGGGAGCAACAAAGATGGCAGTGAAAACAACTGGATACTTTGAGGTTTAATAGAGGTTAAACTGAAAATGAACTTTCTTGAAAACACAATGTAATGCAATCAGATGCAAGAAAATAAATTTGTAAAATTTCTATACAGCTTTGTAAATCAAATTTTCTATGATTTTTCTAGCTAAAATTAAAAACTGGACCTTTAGCCTCCTAATCTATTTTCTCAGTTTTATTTTACTTCTCTGGTTTTGTATTGTGGCTGTTTTCTTTCAACATTTGATTTAATACATTTTATATATCCTTGAAAATATTTTCTAAGATTTATGAAGCTCAGAATGTTGATAGAAATTTTTGTGAAACTAAAAATTATTATATGCATTTCCCAGTAGACAAATGTAGGTTGTTTACATATTTGGTCATGATTTAGAGTACCTTGTTTCCCTATTAAGATATGAAATATGATTTTTTTAAATGGTACATGGAAATACATAATCATTTGAAATGCTGTCTTTATGAAAAGCTTTAGAGAGTATACTTTTGGAGAAAAATATGTATGCTCATAACAGAAAAAACATTATGTATAATCAGTGGTTAAACGTTCTTAAAGTTATTTTGTTACCTTAGTTTTTGATGTCAGATTTAACAAACATCAGCACCATCCTTGTCCTGTGCTTATTCACAATACACAATAGTAAACACACTGTGTGTGTCTTCTAAAAATATGTATATTTCAATAGAAGCCCCAAAACAAAATAACAAAAGATATTAATAATTAAATGTTGTCACTATCAAAACAAAGTAATCCAACTAATATAATGATGAAAGCAAGCAAAGAGGTCAATGAATACAAAAGGTAGTGCAAAAATATAATCACAGAAATATTCTCAATTGAATCTTGACAAAAACATACATAGGGGGCAGAACTTTAACAAATGATCATGCAAACACTGAACATCTGCATACAAAACAAATTCACTTAGACACAAACTTTGTTACTATTACAAAAAGTAACTCAGTGTGGTCCAGGCTTTTACATGCACATGCACTTCAAAGTTATAAAACTCATTTTGATAGCTAAAAAGAAAGTCTAGGTTTTTAAAAAAATTATAGCTCTACTACCAAAGACATAATTATATTAAAAATTGAAAATATGGACTTCATTAAAATTAAGAATTCTTGCTGTGCAAAAGAGAAACAAAAACTGCAAGCCATAGACTGAAGGAAAAGTTTTTCAATACACATTTAATAAAAAATATTTCAAAATGTGCAAATAGTTCTTTTTATCAACAGTTTTAAAAACTGATTAATAGAATAGGCAAAAAAATTGAGCAAAAATACTCAAAAAACAAGGTACAAAGATGACATGCATTTGAAAGTGCTTGTGATCACATATGTGGAAGAGCTTCAGTATTTGTTATCACCTTTGGACACTTTCTTTGGCTTCCCAAATGCAGACTTGCATGGAGATGCTACAGTGATTTTCCAGGCTTTCATTTAAGACTGGTGCTGTATCCTTGGAACTCTTGTCTGAGCTTGGACTAACCAGCTGCTGTGTCCTCCAGTTCTCTAGTGCACAGAAGGCCATCATAGACTCTCCTAACTCCCTTCCTGCAAGCGTACGTTAAAAAGTCCATGGATAATTATTTATCTTTTCCATTGTTTCTGTTCCTCTAAACAACCCTAAGAAATATGGCAACATACTGTGTAATTCCAACTCTATGACTTTTTGGAAACATAAAATCTTTGCGAATAGTAGAAAGGTCAATGCTTTTCAGGACTGGGCTGAGTGTGGGGAGAAGGATCCTTAGCCAGAGCTCCAAATGTATTTGGGTGATGAAAATATTTTGCATGTGGTATGGTTGTTT
>PVIR01035610.1:0-16416 GCA_004026965.1 Petromus typicus | reverse complement strand
GTGCAGAGTATCCTGAAACTTCCATCCATGACTTGAACATATTCTTTGATCTTTAATACATTTCTCACCTGTTACTTTAACTTTTCTGTTTTGCTTTTGAAATATTTAAAATACTTTTGCTCCCTTTATGATGGTAAGCTAAAATATAAAAATGTGTTTACAAGCCTTTTCATTCAAAGAATTTACAGAAAATCCTTGGATATATACCTTAAATGGCTAAAATATAAGAAATTGGTTTAGAATTTATAGTATGCAGTAGGAATGATGATATAGAATTGCCTAGTCCAGTCGTCTGATTTATAAATGTGGTGAGTGAAGGCACAGAGAACTAAGATGATCTACTTATGTTCTAGCAGCATCTATTGAAACATACAGAAAAAAAAGAAGAAAACATATAGGATCGAAGTCCCTTGGAAGAGAACAGCTTTGCTTGTGAACCACTGTAATCTTTGCAACAGGCTTTTAGTAACTACAGATCAACTGAAAACCACACTGCAGTGACTTTTTCAGCTTCTTACTGTTTGCAACAGTAATTCCCAAAAGTATCATATTTCTTGTCTAAAGTGAATATTTTAAAAAAAACAATTTTTAAAAAAATTAGCTATTTTATAAAGAACTATAGAAGCTCTGTTGTCCTTTGTAACTGAGACTGAAAGTTACTTCAAAGGAGGTTACAGCCTTTTCTTAGAGTTTTGGTCCGTGGGTTAGAGTTTGATACTGTCTTTTATACATAAACTTCAACTATAATTTTCATATGGATTCTTGGAAATGGATGGAGAACTTCGACTTTTTTGAAGGATTTCAAACTACAGAATCCTTCTGGATTTTAATGAATTTCACTCCTAACTTTTGTAATTTTTATACTTAGACCTCATTTTACAGAAAGTTCCTCATTTTCCAAGATTTTCCCCTACAGCTTTCCACTTAGTCTTTAAAAGATTTATAAGTTTATTTGAGACAGGATCTAACCTGAGTTCAAGATAACCCTGAGCTCCTTACGTAGCCCAGGCTGGCCTCAACTTCCTGAGTGCTGGGATTACAGGCCGAACCACCACTCCTAGCTTCACTGAGTTTTATAATATCAATTCTAGAATGTAAAAGCATAAAGTTTTTAATATTACTTAATTTATTGCATAGTTACTGTAACAAATATAGGTAGCACATAGAGAATGAGTGCATTATGTGCTTGTGGGCCTGCAAACTCTGACCGTTAGAGAAGACAGAGGCAGTTTGGCATGTTAGAGAAATAAAGTTTTCATGGGAATTGAACAGCAGTTTTCTTATTCAGGGCTTTGCACATATACTTGTCTTGTCTCCTTTATTATTAGCTTTGAGATCATTGAAGTTTTGCTGTTTCATTTAAGAAGTTCTTGAGTATATTAAGAACCTAAAAAACACTGTTAGATACTGTAATGAAAGAGTTAAAAACATAACCCTTGCCCTGTTAAATATTCTCTACATATACAACTGACTATAATTCCTTGATACACTGCATGTTTAAGAAACTTTTTCTTTTTTTTAATCAGGGTCTCCATGTAGTTTAGGCTGGCCTTAGCTCATTGTCATCCAGCTGAGCTAAAACTTGTAGAGATCCTCTTGCCTCAGCCTCCTGCATACTAGATCACTGGTGTGTACCAGCATGCTCAGTTTTGTTTGTTTGTTTGTTTTGTTTTGTTTTTTTTGAGATAGGGTCTCACTTTGTAGTTCAGGCTGGCCCTGAGCTCAGCCTCAAACTCACAGTGATCTTCCTGCCTCTGCCTCCCAAGTGCTGGGATTACAGGCGTGAGCCACCATGCCCAGCACTGTGGTATGTAGTACTGACTGCTGCTGGGCGTGAGTCTCCATGTCCATCACTGTTGTATGTGGTTACTAGGGATCGAACCCAGCCTGCAAGGCAGGCAGTGGAACCACTGAGCTAAATCCCTGCCACCCCTCAGTTTAATAATATTTTTATAATATTAAAGGAGAAATATTACATTCTAGCTTATTGTAGAGCACATCTCCCTACTAAATACTGTTCTCCAGCCTTTTTTTATTTGCCCTGCATCTTTTGCAAGACAAAAGGATCTGTCCACCTCTAAGCTCTTTTTTCTTTCAAACAAAAATCTTTGGAGACCACAGAAGTGCCAACTCTGCTAAGGCTTTCCATCCTGTCATTTCGTCCTTTGTTAAATTTGAAGGAGAAAGATGTATAGGCATGAGGGGAGGGCTGTGGTTTTGCACAGGTGAGTGAAGGGTAAAAGATGAGGAGAGAGGGCCAGGGATTTAGCTCAGTGGTTCCGTGCCTATCTTGTAACCACAAAGACCTAGGTTCGATCCCCGGTAACCACATACAATACTGGGTGTGGAGACTCACACCCAGCAGCAACCAGTACCACATACCACAGTGCCGGGCGTGGTGGGTCAGGCCTGTAATCCCAGCACTCGGGAGGCAGAGGCAGGAGGATTGCTGTGATGTGAGTTTGAGGCTGAGCTCAGGGCTAGCCTGAACCACAAAGCGAGACCCTGTGTCAAAAAACAAAAAAGATGAGGAGAGATTGTTCATATTTTCTAATTAATTCAAATGAGGAAGAAAGTTTCTAGAGCTTGTTGCTATTTTTAAAATGTGTGCTCTGTTCCTCCAATGAGGCCATGTGATTCATTTATGTTAAACTTTTATTACTAGGAACATAGCAAGTATTTAGAGTCCCTGAGATTTTTAAAAATGCTTTTTTCCCTCCCAGTCTCTTTATATTCATTTGACAAAGCCAAACAGTGTATTGGCACAATGACCATGGAGATTGATTTCCTGCAGAAAAAAAGCATTGACTCCAATCCTTATGACACTGACAAAATGGCTGCAGAATTTATTCAGCAGTTCAACAACCAGGCCTTCTCAGTGGGACAGCAGGTAGGTTCCAGTTATCTTTCATTGGTTTTACTTTAGGTATTCCAATCTTGGACATTGTCCAAAAAAAATCATACATTTTACAAACTGAGAGAAATTTTGTATGTAAACAGGTATATTGAAGATGAATGATACAGAGAGAGATGTGTTTACAGAACCTTTTGAAATTTATTTATAAAAGTTTAAGGGGATGGGAATGTAGCTCAGTAGCACTGCGCCTGCCTGACAAGCACAAGGTCCTGAGTTTGATCACTGGTACAAAAAAAAAAAAAATTTTCAGGTAGTTTTTAGATTAAAATGTCATATACACTCATAATAGTTTTTCCTCTGCAGGTTTGGGAATACTAAAGACATCTGAAATTTCCTTTTGTAGGACATTTGTTTTGTTTTTGGGATATTTTTATGTTTCATAAACATTTTTGTAGAAAAGTAGTACTTAGCTTATTTTGGTTAATATTTATTTGAGAATCTTTAGAAAACTATGCATGTATATTTTCAGTATTTATGTGGAACTTCTGAGGTCTACAATTTTTAAAAACATTTGCTACTAGTGCCTCTTTTTTGGACTTGGGATAATACCCCATATTAAACCTCCCAAGAAGATACTCTTTTCTTTCAGAATGTTTAAGTGTACATTTATAAATTGTTTGTACACATATACACTTCTTGCTCTTTAACCTTGCCATCACGTTTGTCCCCTTCTTTGTGATTTCCTAAATCATTCCTGACAACTCCTTCATACTATTGGTCCATAAAAGCAGCTCTCAGAGTATGATGCAGAGATCCGAGGGTAACCCTCAAAGCTTTTCAGGGGCTCTATAAAGTCAAAAGTGTTTTAATAATAATCGGGATTATTGTTTTTTTTCCTCTTACTCTTTCGCAAGTGTACCGTGGAGTTTGCAGAGACTATATGGCATGTATTAGCACAGTACATTGACGCTAAAGCAAATGTGAGGACCCAGTTATCTTACATGAAGCCAAACACTGAAGAGATTTGTTAAAAATACAACAGTATCAGTCTTCTTATTTTGCTTTTAGAAAATAAGATTTTTTTGCATTAAAAAATTGATGTTAATACATAGTTTTATGATTACTAATTTTAAATAAATATATTTACATTTTAACATTTTAATCTCTATTATGACTATCAGTAGATTTGATCCATATGAACAAAAGCTCGTCAAACATTTTTAGAAGTATATGTTAGTATCCTGAGACCAAGATGTTTGAGCATCACTTTGCTAGCATTCTGATCATTAATGACTTACATAGCCTGTTCTTGCTGAATGGTGAGAACAGTAGTCAAAGGCAAGAGCTTGAAATGAAAGGAATGTTATTTTTTACTCTTTTCTAACTGATACATCTGGAAGAGTAAGACTAACAATGTAAGTAGTCTGTACATTATAAAATCAATTTTGTGCAAATGGGAATAATTACCGATAGACAAGAAAAGAATATGGTGTATTTTTAAGGAAAATTTGAAAACTGGAATGAACTGAAAGAAGGTAAATTATGTGCCTGTGGTTCTTCAGCTCAGAACACAGGTAAGAGTTAATTAAACAAATAACTTAATAGCATCAAATATGTTCCAGCCACTGTCTTATTGAGGAAGCTAGAAAATGAGAAATGCTGTTTATTGTCAAGAACTCTGATAGAAGTAGACCTCGATGGTATACTACTGGAGAGAGCTGTTGCTGTTCTGTGTTGTATCCAATAATTTGATCTCTATATTGTGTGTTTGTATGTGATACCAGGGATCAAACTCATGACCTTGTGCTTGCCAGGCAGGCGGCAGCACCACAGCTAAATCCTCTACCCTGTATCAGATAATTTGAGAAGACTGTCCCAGATGCTTGTTAGCTGGTAATTTGTTGACTCAGTATAGCTTTTGGCTATACTGAATTCCTTCTGATTTCCTGCATTTTTATACTTAGATTGCCTGTCTAAACTTCACTGTTTTCACCTTTGTCTTTATCTTTAGTATCTTAATAGAAAACACATAGAAGAATGTTTAATAAAAGATGCTTTTGTGTTTGTAATAGCTTCAAGCCCAGTGGCACGAATATGTCAACAAATCCATGAAATAAATCACTCCAGAATACAAAGAAGTTTCTTTTTTTTTTTTGAGACAGGTTCTCGCTTTTGTGGTTCAGGCTGGCCCCAAGCTCAGCCTCCAACTCACATCACAGCAATCCTCCTGCCTCTGCCTCCCAGGTGCTGGGATTACAGGCATGAGCCACCACGCCCGGCACTGTGGTATGTGGTGCTGATTGCTGCTGGGTGTGAGTCTCCACACCCAGTATTGTATGTGGTTACCAAGGATCGAACCCAGGTCCTTGCGCTTGCAAGACAGGTGCCGGAACCACTGAGCTAACTCCCTGGCCCTAGAGAAGTTTCTTATCCTAAATCACTATTCTTAGGTTTATTCTCATTTGTCATAATAATGGCAGGACTGGTATTACTGTTATATCCCAGCCTACTAGATTGTAGGAGGCATGTGACAGGTATTTGGTGAATGAATTTAGAAACTGTGCCTGCACTTGTGTGGCAGGCATTTTACACTTCTCATAGAAAAGCTTGAATTTCGGAATCAGACCTAGTACCTGGTGCTATCATTCATTCCAACTCTGGACCCACTACTTATCCTCTTTCTAGATCTCAGCTCCCTCACTAGTAACAATGAGCAATACTTTAGTCTGTTTATAAGAGTATTTGTATCAGTTTTGTAAGCTCCTATAGTGTTTGATACCTAGCAGATATTAAATATTAGCTCCTGGGCTAGAGATTTAACTCAGTGGCACTGCACCTACCTCACAAGTGCAAGGTCCTGAGTTTGATCCCCAATAAAAAAAAAAAAAAGCTTCCTTTTCTCGCACCAATACTGAATGTGCTTATGGAGCATATTTAAGAAGGTACAAAGGAAAAAAACTGATTTTATTATTTGGAAAATGGACCTGATAACGTGAAAGTCAAGCCGTTTGTATCATGAAGTAATTTTTCTCCTACATAGCTTGTGTTTAGCTTCAATGACAAGCTTTTTGGCTTACTGGTGAAGGACATTGAAGCCATGGATCCTAGCATCCTGAAAGGAGAGGCTGCGACAGGTAAAAGGCAGAAGGTATGCTTTCTTTTTAATCTCTGTTGGATAATCATGATATGAATTGTTCAGACTAATTTTTCTGTCCACTAAACTTGGTAATTTTCTTTCATATTGTGGTCTCTTATAGATTGAAGTAGGACTGGTTGTTGGAAACAGTCAAGTTGCATTTGAAAAAGCAGAAAATTCATCACTCAATCTTATTGGTAAGATATAGTTTTATTTTTTGTGAAAGTGATTTTCATTGTGAGGAAAAGAATGGCTTCCCTTTAGAGAGCTTGTCACAAAACCATGGGTTTGTCATATTTGTCAAAAGTGCTGATGAAAAGTTAACCTTCATCTGGATCAACTTTGGCCTATAGAAATAGAATGTGAAACACATTTATAATTTTTAATTTTCTAATAGTCACACTAAAACAAGCAAAAAGAAACAGTGAAATTTTTTAGTTTTAAATTTTTGATAATTTTAGGCTTACAGATTTGTAAAACTAGCTCAAAAAGTTTCTCTGTACCCTTCACCAGCTTCCCCTCATGTGAACACCTTATGTAATCACTCTTCACTAATCAAAACTAAGATATTAAACATGGCCTCATAAATAATTACCAAACTGTAGACTTTATTTGGATTTCACCAGTTTTTCTGTTATGTCATTTTTTTGTTCTGGGGTCTTATTTAGGATTATCCGAAAATGTATTTAGTTGGTCTTAGTCTGATCCAGTCTCTGACAGCTCAGAATTTATCTTTCATAACTGTGTGTTAAGTGAGATGCTGTTATCACTTTTATTAGAGTTCAAAGGATGAATATGCAATTAAAATCTAATGTTTCTTAGTTCAACCCCCAACTTGTAACCTTACTTTATTCCTTTTGTTTCTTCCTCTTGTACTTTAAACTTATTTTTAGTGTATTAATATAATGCACTTTAGTCTCCAAGAATAGGAGTTCATCAAAATAACTGCCATTAATTGGATAGTGATAATACTTAGTTGATTTAGCTATGTTCACATCTTCCTCAATAACAAAAGATTCTCATTGTCTGCACATCATCATGTCCAAGGTTATTTTCTTTAAAATGTGTAACCTCTTTTTCTTGATTTATAAATTACCATCCCTCTGTTTTCTTAATAATAAAATATGGACAGGGGCCGGGAATTCAGCTCAGTGGTTCCAGCATCTGTCTGGCAAGTGCAGGGTCCTAAGTTCAATCCCCAGGAGCTACATAGCACACTGCTGGACATGGTGGCTCATGCCTTTAAGCACAGCACTCCGGAGGCAGATGCAGGAGGATTGCTGTGAATTCGAGGCTGGGCTGGGCTACATAGTGAGTTCGGGGCCAGTCTGAACTACAAGGTGAGACCCTGTTTCAAAAAAGAAAAACAAAAATATGGACAGGCATTATCCCAAAAACATTCACATTCTAAAATTTGATTTTACTTTTCTACTGTTTTGTAACTTGTGTTTTTATTGTAATATGTGTCACACATTTTTTTGTTTGTTTGGGTGGTTGTTTTTTTTTAGACAGGGTCTCACTTTGTAGTTCTGGCTGGCCCTGAGCTCAGCCTCCAACTCACATCACAGCAATCCTCCTGCCTCTGCCTCCCGAGTGCTGGGATTACAGGCGTGAGTCACCACACCCGGCAATGTGGTATGTGGTACTGGTTGCTGCTGGGCGTGAGTCTCCACACCCAGTATTGTATGTGGTTACCAGGAATCGAACCCGGGTCCTTGTGCTTGCAAGACAGGCGCCGGAACCACTGAGCTAAATCCCCGGCCCTGTGTCACACATTTTAATACACTGCTACAATATTATTTTTAATGGCTGTATGTTTTTTATATGCTATATGTATCTCTTGTAACTGATCTAAAATATTTATAGTGATTACTTTGTATCTTATTTTTGTACATAGTTTAAGATAGTTTATCAAAAAAAAGAAAAAAAACAGATAGTTTATCCCAAGAGAATTACATAACTCATGCAGTGTGGACATTTTCAGGTAATCTATGCAAAAAAACGAACAAAAAAAAGCAAGTAGTCTGTGAAAAGATTCAATTTCCATTGGAAGTCAAAATTACGTAACAATATGCCATACAGCAAATTTGACCACAAGAGGGCAGTAGATTGTAAGCAAAATATTTTTAATCCAGTCCTAAAAGAAATTTTAAGTCCCCAAGACTCTAAATATAAAATTATGATCTAAATATTTTAATGTGATGTATTCTCCCATGACTTTATAAAAGCTGCATTCTTTTTATCTTCAGTAGAGTTGTAAGGTACCTTTTTTCTTTGTGTTTGAAATAGTAAATGTGGTTCTCTTGAGTTACTTTAGATGGCACTCTGACATTTAAGTTAGGTAATTGTTATCCTTGCGAGACACTGTTGTAAACATGAATTTTGTAATTATTAAAGTCTTTACAGTGATTTTAGACTTTTGTGTACATGTAAAGAAAAAGCAAATCAAACATCAAGTTGATTAAGGTTATCTTAGACAAAAGGTTTATATACCCAGTTATAAACCTAATCTAGATAAATGTATGTATTTTAATTACACTTGCTTTAGCAAGCTTAAGAAACTGCTAGATTCTAGTTGCGTTTTGGGTAACCAGTGGGGTTTTTTTCCTACAAATACGCATATAATGTTTCTTCTAATCAATCATGTTCTTAATTTAGTTGCATTAAAAGTTAATGAAATCAGATGGATTGATTACAAATAGAATAATCCTACAGCATAAGTTTAGCTAGTCATTTTGAAAGTTTAGCACAACTATGAACAGAGACCAGAAAAGTAGATAAAGGAAACTTACCCTAATGATTAGAAAATCATTCAGAATTATGTTGGTGTTCTTTGCATAAGTGTAGCTTGTCTTTATTCATGTTGGATGCCCAGACAGATCTATCTTTTCACACTTCATGACAAGTTCTCTTCACATTTGATTTTATTTGATATAGGCAAATCTAAAACCAAGGAAAATCGCCAGTCTATCATCAATCCTGATTGGAACTTTGAAAAAATGGGAATAGGAGGTCTGGACAAGGAATTTTCAGATATTTTTCGACGAGCATTTGCTTCCCGAGTATTTCCTCCAGAGATTGTGGAGCAGATGGGTGAGTTCAAAAAAACGTTTGTATTGTTTTTTAAAAATTAAATGATGATCTCTTTTCAGTAGTTTGGAAATTATTTTTCAGATCTACCAAAAGTATTTTCAGTCTTAACTGCTTTAAAAAAATCCTTAAGTTTTCTGAAACAGTTTTAAAATATTTAACTTCCTGGAGAAGTCATAGAAATAATATTTGTGATTGTCCCATATTATTTATTTCTTTGGGTTAGAATATTTTTCTGTAAGACAGATGTAGAATTTTACCTGATTCTAAACATTCACTGTAGGTCAGATTTACCCTGCTAAATAGTCATTATCTATGAGACTGTGAGCATTTTTCTAATATCGGATACTCTTTTTATTATACTATTATAGTATACACTTAGCCCCCCTTCGTACTAAGTAAATGAATTCCTGACATGTTTTTAAATGGAATAAGTTTGATCTCAAAAGATAAATCCAAGATATACATGAGAGTTTCTATATTGCATACAGTGAAAAATGCTCTATTCATTTATCACTTTCTTCGTGACGGTTTATTTAATTCATCTGTGTGAAGTGACTCTTTGCCCAATGGAAATGCTGTCATGACTGTTTTCATATCTGTATCATACGTTAAACTGGAATGTGAGCAACAGAATATCTGAGGAAGGAATTTATAACCTAACAACTTCTAGCAGACTATTTGTGTAAAAATAGGATCCAAAAAAAAAAATCTGAAGGAATACAAATGTATTATTCCCCCTCACCCTCATCACTCTTTTTCTTTAAATTGCTAGTGGGAGATAAAAGTATATTCATCACAGCTGGGATAAGAACCACTTTCTAGGCATTAAGAACTTGGATTCTATTAGCCTCCTATTGTTGGTAGCTTTTTCTGCTTGGTCATTCATTCTGATAATTTGCAGGCACAGCACACACCTGTTCACTGGGTAAAGGTCGAGTTTGGAATTGGATTAAGAGAAACTGACAGAGACCCTCATCACCTGAGTTTTATACACCTTGAAATGGCAGTAACATACTTTTTCCTGAAAGACTCAAAGGCCAAGTCCATAAAACAAAAGAATTCTAACTTGGGAAATAGTGAAAAAATATGATATGGTAGTTTACTATCTTGATAACGTATATTTTAAAGCACAATAAATTCTTAAAACTTTTTGATCAAGATGTGGAAATGTTGTTTAAGTGCATTTTGGGTAAAAGCAGAGTAAAAGAATGATTCCAAATCTTAAGTATGGAATATTTTGCTAGTTGTCAGAACTGAGACCAAGGGGAGTTAATGATTCTGTTTTCTTGAATATTTATACAGACTAACCGATAAGCCATACCTTTTTTTTTTTAACTGTAAGTATTTTCTTACTATTTGAAAGCTATTGAGGATTTAGTATGCAAATACTAGTTTCCTGTTTGTACATTATCAAGACCCTGTGCATAAGGGCCTCTGTTTCAAGTTGGGTAGTTATATAAAAGAACTTTTTTTTTTTCCCCTGTAGGTTACTGAGACTTTATTTTTTTAAATTATCTTTATTGGTACACTGTGAATACACTAAAAGAACTTCTATCAGTAATATGTGATTTCGCCAGCTGTCAGACTGATTGAAATTAAATCAATATAGGTTTGGTATTGGTTAATGAATTTTAATCCATTCCTGATATCTATATTTAAATGAGTTGAATTATAGTGATTTTATTTTGTTATTTTTGTTCATGTGATTTGACTAGGGACTCTAGATTTGAATTTTTGTATTACTGAAATAGCTTTTCTTAGTTTTTTTCTAATATGTTTATAATAATTAAATTTGACAAAAAATGAACCTTTTCCTTTTAAAAAAAAGTCATATTTTTCCTCTTTATGGCTCTTTGCTATCAAGAAGCATATGTTATCAATTTGGTTTAAAAGAGAACTATTCTAAAGCTATTTTGGCTTTTGAGTCAAATTGAATAGCATTATTTTTAAAATTCTCAGTGAAGCTTTTCAGTATCTTTACAAAAAAAAAAGAAGAAAGAAAGAAAGAAAAGTGAGACTACTTTTTACGAAAGATGAAATGGCTGAGAAATACCATTATTTTGCTATGTGTATGTCATTCCTCATCCAATAGAGGTTCCTTTTTTTCCTTTGAATCCTGAAAGAATTAGTAAAATATTGTATTACATTCCCAATATATTCCCAGTATATTGTGATTATAAAATTCTCCTTAGGCTTAGTAAAGTGTGTATGAATAAAAATTGCTATACTTGGACAGAATATAAATAAAATTATAACATTTTTTACGCATACCTTAAATTGTTTTTGCCTTGCCAGATGACAACCAAATAGACTGATCTTTTTTCTTATTCTTTGTTAACTAAATTGATAAGACTGTCTGATTTTGTGATTTGTTTAAACACTAGGTATGATTAGTTAAATCAATTCAAATAAAAATTAGATGTTAATTTATGTAGGTTATGGACTTTTTCAATTTTAGTTTTTTATCTTTACTTTTTATTTTTATTTTTTTTGTGTGTGTACCAGGGATTGAACTCAGGACCTTACATTTGTGAGACAAACATGGTGCCACTGAACTACATCCATAGCTCAACTTTTTATATTTTAAATGGAGAACTTTATTTTTGACTTTAAAATATGTCATTATCTTTTCCATGGAATTTGGAATTATGTCTGCTTTGAAAATAGGACTCTTAACTAAATGAGTTTTGCCATATATATTATATATATATGTATATTTTATATATTATATATCTATATATTTTATATATAAATATATAATATATGTTTGTTAAATATAAATTTTGTTATATATAAATTTGTTAAATTTGCAAACATTTAGAATTTTATCTTCTGTAATTATGTTTATGAAACTGTTAACTATGCTTTTTGGTAATATATTTCTTACCTTTTGCTTGTAAAACTTTATGTTTCCTTTTCAAAATCGAAAATGTAAGCTGGACATGGTGGCACACATCTGTAATCTTGGCCCTCTAGGATGCTGAAGCAAGAGGATTGCAAGTTCAAGTCCAGCCAACTTAGTGACTGAGACCCTATCTCAAAATTTTTAAAAAGGATTGAGGATGTAAACGGGGGGTTCTGGGTTCACTACACTGCCCAGGACTGCTAAAAAGAGAAAGAGAGAAATGGAAGGGTATAGCAGGAAGGAGGAAAGAGAGGAGGAGGACAGGTAGGAAGAGGAGGAGGAAAGAAAGATGATGATTGAGTTTAGATACATATAGGATATTGCCGTTGAGATGTAAAACTACTAAATAAATGACTTAAAGGCACACAGTTAGTAGTGAAATAGAGATCAAATGAAGTAATATATGTGTAAATAACTGTCATAGTTTCCAACTTGTTAGTGTCACTTTTTTTCTTTTCTTTTTTGATAGCAGGAATCAAGCTTTAGGGCCTTGGGCTTTCAGGGAGGGGCTGTTCTGCTCAGCCAAATTCCCAGCCCTAGTGTCACTTTTGAAGTACTTCCAGGTACATAATATATACCATCCTGATTTTGTTATATTTTTATAGAGTTAAAATCAAGAAGTTCCTTAAAGGGGAAGAGAAGTCACATGAAACTGTGTAGACAGACAGTTAAAGGGTATGTGTAGAAATAGGGCAGATAAATATCAATGTAGATGCTTTATGACTATCAGTTTAAACTTTTGTGTTATTGTGTCAGTTAATCTGTTTACTTTTTTCTCATCTGTAACAGTTGAGCTCACTCAAACCCAAGTAAGACAGCTCTGTCTTCAAAGTAAATGACATTACCATTGAATATTAGACCTGTACCTTGTGCTTAATGAATATTAGATAGTATTAGAATATCATCTCAGCCCAACAATGATAGATATTTAGTTAGAAATTACCTCCAATCCTTACTTTGTGGGATGATAGCACTACGTGGGTTTTAGAGTAGAAGTGTGGACATCAGAAGTTGCTATGTGGAAGTTTAGGTAAGGTAAGCTGCTAATTGCTCTCCTTGAAATTTGTCAGAGGTCAGAGGTCATCTGAATATATTCTTCTGCTCAGACTTTTACCACACTTAGTTCTTGCGTGTAGTTTTGTTTAGAATGCAAAGGATTAATAAATGATTAAGTGCCTCAGTTATCATTGCAACTTTTAGCAAAGAGAGTTTCTGCAAAGAAACTTATTTTTCAGCATCTCTGGCAAAACAATCTATATGCAGTAGACAGGTTCACACCTACTCAAGGAAGGAAGCTCTAGTAGATGAACGAGAAGGAAAGGGTGTGGAGACCAGAGGTCTCAGACCCACTGTCTTTTGGGTATTTGTAGAATGGATGTCCAGGCCGCACAGAGGGGAGAAAATCCTTATTACAGTCTTTCCCTCTGCATCTCTTCTTTGAAACTGGGACTGTGTGCTTTTTGGTTTCCTTTTCCTTGTGTCTCCTTCTCCAAGCCCATTTCAATCTGTATATTAAAGGTTTCTCTTGAAGTTCAACAGGAAAGCAACTCTGTTCTGATATCGTAAGTAAAACTGAGTTCTATGAAATAGAACTGTCATGAAGATAAGGAGCCTTCCAATCATGCTCAGACATCTTTCACATGCTAAGAACAGTGCAAATAAAACATAGTGGAAGAAAGGGCGCTAAGGTTTTATGCATGCCATATTTGGGAGAAAGGGAGTTCTTGCTAAGATTAACATAAACACTGACACTCTTAAAATGCATTTTCACACCCCCACTCAGAGGAGAGATTGCAATTTAAATGGGGGTTAAGACATCTAGCCGAACTCCGTGGCTCTGTAAAAGGAACCCTAAGGCTAAAGAGCTTATCTGAAATTTGAAAAAAAAGGAAAAAAAACCTGAAGCTTTCTGACATTCATCTTTTTTCCTTGTATTAGTCATAACTTGCTTTTCAGCTATATTTTAGGTTTTGGATGCCAATCTGACATCTGTTCAAGTCTGCCTGTAATTTATTAGCAGAAGAAAAAAAGCAGTTGCTCACTAGTTAGAAACACAAAACTTTTCCCTTTTTTAAGTAAGTATTTATAGATGATACTTGGATGTGAAGAACGTAATAATTTAGTAATTCTAACTTTGTGTCTGGAAGTTTTACAAAGTGTGTGTGTGTGTGTGTGTGTGTGTGTGTGTGTGTGTGGGTGTGTGTGTGTGTCTGTGTCTGTGTCTCTAGTAGAAGAAAATCTTACGACCATAGAATTTAAAATATCTCTGTGACAATATTCAGAGGCAAAGCATATATTCTTTTATAAGGTATCTTTTATAAATTGAACTTTTTTACCTTGCGTTAATTTTTCCATTGATTATAATTTGTAAGTTAAATTTATAATTAAATACTAATTTGTTCCTATATGTAAATTCAGCTGGCATTTTATTTTTAGACAGACTTTAAGAAATAAATTGTTTGCAGAGCATAACTGTTTACAGAGTCATCAATGGATTAGATATCTTGGCAACTACAATTGAGTTCCTTTTAGATCAACAATGAGATCGCTACAAAATTGCAATACAGTGTTAACCTGAATGTTCACCACTAAGGGATGATTAACACATTCATTATGGGACATAATATGTATGTCTCCCTGCTGAGCAGCTTGAAACAAGAATGATACGTACATGACTGTCCCATCAGGCAACTTTTTATTCCTTTTTTTTTTTTTTTTTTTTTTTTAGTAAAAAGACTGATAAAAGTGTTTAATCCATTTATACCACCAGTAGTACACGCTTTCTAAGGGGACAGTCGTGCATGTACCACCAGTGGGTCAAGCTCGTGGGAGCATGTTAAATAGTAGAGAGGTCCACGTTATAGAATATAGCAGAGCCAACCTTAAAATAATGCAATTCCAGAAGTACAGACATTTGTGTTAATAAAAAATATATAAAACCAAGTGTAAATGCATTACAAAAGTCTTTAAGGATACATTAGGTTGGGAAAGTGTTTAATTGTGAAATTAGAGAAACAAAGGGAGACCTTTGTTCTTTTCCTATGATCCTTGTCTGTGTGTTTTACCATGATCTTGTACCTCTTCTGCAATTTTAAGCAAACAAAAAGATAGCAAAGGTGTTTCAGGACAGCCATCAGCACAGAAAGGGAGCAAGCGAATAGGTCTCACTGTCTTCCTAAACCTTCTGTTGGAGACTAGTACAGTTATGAGCATGGATTCTCTGGTCTTTGATGGCAGCCCCTGACCGAGTGGAGGCAGGAGCACCTGTCCTACTTTCCTAAAAAAAGAAAAACAGCCGGGCGTGGTGGCTCACGCCTGTAATCCCAGCACTTGGGAGGCAGAGGCAGGAGGATTGCTGATGTGAGTTGGAGGCTGAGCTCAGGGCCAGCCTGAGCCACAAAGCGAGACCCTGTCTCAAAAAACCTAAAAAAAAAAGAAAAACAACTTCTTAGTAATGTGACAAACTGCTTCCTCCTAGTACTTTCTGCATTAAAGTCATAGGCATATCCGTATGTGGGAACATTTGCATCCAGACCTTTAGGTTCCAAGGAAGCATTAGAGAGAAGAGAGTGGGATAAAGAACGACCCAGTTGAGACAATTTCTGACAGCAGAGAAAGTGCACAAATTTAGTTTTCATCTTCATAAACCATTCTCTGAGGAACCTGACTCCTATGACTCCTAAAGTGAAATGGTTTTTCTCCTGTTTTATATTTATGTTTAGATTGGTGAGGGTAAGATTCTTTTTGGTTTTTGTTTTGTTTTTGGGGGGGGTACTGGGATCGAACTCAGGACCTTGCACTTGTGAGGCAGGCTAGTGTGTGATGATAATGGTGATGATAGCTATTATTTATTTTCTATGAAACACTATTCTAAACACTTTATTTATTATTTTGTATATTAGTTTATTTGACCCCCACCGTAGACTTATGAGCGCATTATATGGAGTAGGAAACTGAGTACAAATTGAGTTATGGTCTAAGACCTATAGATAGAAAGACCTAGAATCAAATTGGAACCCAGGCAGTCCGGCCTTAGAGTCCATCCCTTCACCTTCATACTAATCTTCTCTCATGAGTGTTCATCTTACGAAGTCATGGAGGAAAGAGGGCTTGAGTGAACAGGCCTTAAATACTGAGTGGTTTTGGATAGGAAGAGGGCAAACAGCTGTTCTACATATATAATGGGAGGAGTAACAGATTAAGCAAGGTCCAGAATTTACCACTTAGACCAGTTAACCAGCACTAATGTTGGGAAGAAGCAGGAAATAAGATTGAACATCAAGTTGAGGTTGGGTTGTAGAAATCTATGAATTAGGTAATAGAACCTTCATTTTATAAGTACTGTCCCTATTTAACTTTTGGACAGACTTGGATGCTTCTCTAGACTTCCTCTAGGTTATCTGTGTGCATCTATGGATCTATTTG
>PVIR01035609.1:0-16343 GCA_004026965.1 Petromus typicus | reverse complement strand
CAAAAAATAAACATTAGGGTTCTTATCAAAGAGGTTCCTTATCAAGTATTTGGTTATCATGAAAATAGTCTATAATGGAAAAGCAAATACCCACTTTATTTCTCTTTTACTTTTCTTTCCCCCTGGGGCAACCTACAAAGATAATCAGTAACTTCGTGTTTTTGTTTTACTATAGTCATGGAGTCATGAATTTTCAGGCATTTGGACCGTGTCAGTTCGTGCTTTCAGGCCCTGATGCTGACCGGCTCTGATCACTGCTGTTCTCTCTAGAGAGATTCTTGCCCATTGAGACAAGTGACATCTTTTTGTTAATAGTTTCCTTGCTTGTTAATATAACAAAATGTTCTATATCCATCTTGCCTTTTAATTACTCCAAACTAAAACAAGCCTGCTCTCCAAGGTATCCTGATTTATTTAAGAAGTCATAGTTACATTCCTTAATCTAGTTTAGGAGTATTCAGTTTTACAGAATTATGATTTATTCTGCTTTCAATATACACAATAAGAAAATATGTGTATATATTTTGTACATATACAAGGAAAACTAGCAACGTTTTATTTTCCAACTTAGAATAATGATGCTCATATTTAATTTCTTTCATTTTGCATCTGTACTTCTGTTATCTTTCATGAAAATAAATGATTCCCAAAACATTAATATAATTGCTTGCCTGTTTTATAAAAAGAATAATAACACAAATACAAATATTAAACTCAGACTAAAAATATTTTGAGGTTATACTTTTTCTTTAGAATGTATACTACTGCTGCCTGTATTAAACTGATTCTGTAGTACAGTTATCCTGTCACGGAGACAGCGAGGTTCATTAGTCTCACTTATCTTCTCATGTCTTGAAATCCTGTGAACACTGGTACTGGAGCAACACATTCGGTGAGAATGGACCAGTTACAGATCCTACCTACAAATTTGCTCGTCTCCTGTGTTCAGTGTACTCCTAATTCATATCACCCTCACAAATCATGGACACAATATTTTCCAAGCCCCAAATTTGGACATTATTTCTGACCACAGGATTGACCATTTTAAACTTTCATCACTTTCCAGAGTCAAGAATGTATCATTATTGAACCCAATTCTCTTACCAGAATTCTATTTATTTATTTATTTATTTATGCATGTATGTATGTAGTACCAAGTATCAAACTCAGGACTTTGTATTTGTGAGGCAGACACAGGAACTGCTGAGCCAAATCCTCAGCAGTACCGCGATAATTTTTAGCAGATGATGTCAAAAAGTATTTATTGAGTGAATAACTAAAAGTTTTCTGAATCATCATAAAGCAAAGATTACTGGACTAAAATAGGATCCTTAATTTAATCTTCAAGTTTAAGAAGGACGTAAATCTCTTTATAGAATCAGTTCAGCCACATAATTGTCTCAACCCACATTTTGGATGTGGAGAACACTAAGACAGGAATATATATATTCTTTTACCATGATCAAGTATAAGTTATAAATAGATTTTCAACACCTAGTTTCCTAAGGGAAAAACATACCATGATCTTCTCCTGCCTCGGCTAATTTTCCTTTTCACATCCTTCATTTTCAGAAGACACTTAAAAGTTTTCTATAAGCCTATGTGCACGACAGAAATAAGATCTTCACAGTGCTTTTAGGTAAACCTTAGAGTACCATAGTCTGCTTCTGACTCCAGTACCATTATGACAATCTAAGAGGGCCAGAATCTAGACCTGCATCCTCATTTAACTCAAATTTATTATTTTAATGATTTATATTTAATTTGATTCTTTAAAAAGGCTTTATCTTAAACAGGAAGTGCTTTCTCCTTAAACTGAGAAAGAAGAACAAGTAACCCAGGCACTGTTCGCTTGTCCACTATGGGTAAGATGTAAAAGAACGTAAAACATCCACTGTCCCTTGTGCTATTGAGGCTGACGGTGGTCTATCTGTATTAACTGTTGATTACCTATTAACCTTAGGCACAGAACACCCCACTTAGTTAAATTTACTTCAGCTGTGACTGTGATTATTAATTAACTACGGCTGTTTGCTTACTCAGGCCAATGAAGTAATGGTTGTAGAATCCTATATGAAGAGAAGTGTAACTAAGGAAAGGGTCAGATATAGAGCATGCTCAGTGCAGTTTGTCCTTGCCGGAGTAAATACAATTATTTTTTTTAACCCAATTCCATGCCTCTGTGTATCCTTTCTCAAATTCCCACAACAAAAGAGTAAACAGAAATCTGCCTTCTTCAAAATACATATGAGAATGTAAGCTAGTAAACCCATTGTAGCAGTCAGCGTGCAGATGCCTCAAACATCTACAAATGGAGATTCCCTGTAAGTAGATACCCCTCTTCTAGGTACCTTCCTGAAAAGGTTAAAGATCATTTACCATGATCCATGCATAACTACGCCTAGAGAAGCACATCAACAGATGACTAGGTAAAGAATATATGATACACAATCAAACACCACTCAAGAGTGAACTCGAGTCATTCCTCAGAAAATGAATATACCTTGAGACTATAACACTAAATGAAATAATTCAGACACCAATGGTGTTTCCCACAGGAGAAACCTAAAAATATTAAACAATTTAAGGAGAAAAATGCATGCTAATTATCAGGGAGATAGACTTTGTGGAGACGGGAAGGTAATAAGAGGACGAGGCAGTGAGAAAGAAGGGAAAGGGAAGCAGAAAGGATCAAGTTCTACTGTGTAGACCACCCTTCCCAGGAAGGGCCTATTTGTTATGCATCTCAAGCCTATAATGATGAAAGTAAAATAAACTTTTTAAATGCATATATTGTGATCTCCTGCAAGCCAACGTGAACACGTCACACCTAGCCTCAGCATCTGTATTTGGAAACTCTGCTTCCTTACCTGAATACGGAAGTCACACATCAGTCACACTTTCAGTTTGAAACACTCCAACCTCCACAAAGAAAAATATCCGATGCAAACTCAATGAAAAACCAAAACTTGAATTTGTTTTTTTCCTAAAGTATAACTTAATACTATTATTATCACCATCCATAGTGCTCTTCTCCAGGATAAATAGAACTTCCTGGAAAAGAAAACTTTTCCTCATGGGTATGAAGCACTAGAAGAAATTTCCTGAAATAAAAAATTGGCCCTCAATGTAACTTTGTAGGAAAAGTTTTTGGTGAATAAATTATTCATAAGAAAAACTTAGAGCTCTGAAAACACAGGTTGTGTTGCATTCTTTATTGTCATGGAAGAATCTCTGCCTCTCATTTATTTCCTAGTGATATTTAGTGTTTAAATACGAAGATGACTTGCACTTGAGAAACATAACATAGAAATGTTAAACAGAAAAGCTTTATAAATTTTAAACAAATGTCTGCTGAGGACACTTCAGATATTTCATATTTATCTATAAATAAAAGGTATATTACCATGATTTATCTTAAGATAATTTTCATGGTCCTAGGAAATGCATATAAAATATAAACTTGCACACATCATGAATTATCTGCTACCAAGTCTTCAAATTCATACACATTTGTCCAACTTCTGCATGATTCGTTTAAGCCTTTCAGTTAGCTTAATAACACCTTCATTTAAAAATTAAATATTCAGCAAATATAACCACAAATTGCTAATAAAGCAGAAGGGGGGATTTTGACTTGAAAATCATCATATCTCATAATTATAGCATCAATTTTCACGCACTTAATATGATAGTTGAATCTTTAAAATTCTAATGTATTTCATCATGTTTTGCTTAAATACATAGTCAACAAGCCATGTTTTGTTTCTTTTTCTTTCTTTTCTTTCCTTGTTTTGAAGTTATTGCTGGAGAAATAAAATAAATATAACATTTCAAACCCCAGCAATGTCAGTAAGGGACAACTGAGGAAAGAGGGTAGTAACACAGGGGTGAGAATGGATGCCAGACTTCTGATTACCTCTGCCATGCTTCGCTGGTTGCCTTCTCTGGGTACCAACATAAGCACATCAGACTGCAGATGGTCCACTGAATGTATGCTGTATAAAACTGGATTATCTCTCGCCTTTCATGTCTCTTTGTTCTTCTGATTTTGTTTTTCCCTTTTTCAGTATCCGTGTTTTGCTATGGTCCTGAACTCAGCCTCGGACTCAGCAATCCTCCTGCCTCAGCCCCTCGAGTGCTGGGATTACAGGCGTGAATCACCACACCCAGCATTCTAGTATGTGATTACTGAGGACTAAACCTGAGACCTTGTGTTTGCCAAGCAGGCACTGGGACCACTGAGTTAAATTCCCAGCCCAAGAATAAGATCTTCTTCATGAAGACTCTTTACCTACTGCAAGAGCTACATCATCTTAATTCTTCTAGTGTCAGCAGCTGTCCCACTCACTAAATGTTTGCTCACGGTCCCAGCTGTGTTTCACCTGGGAACATGGTTCTACGCCAGAGCAGTAGTTACGAGTAGAGACTGCTCTCAGAGGGCCCTGAGCTCATGTCGGCCTCTGCCATGTACTAGAACTCTGTGAGCTTGGATAAATTATTTAAACTTCCTGCCTTCGAGTAAAACTGCAGTGGCAATTCTGTTGAGGTTGTGTGAGCTGTAAGCATAAGATAGCACCAGGATGTTTGTCCAGGGCCACAGTGTGGTCCAAATGAGAGCAGAAGCAAAATGCTGTCGGCCAACACAGAGCTGGCTGGAGCTTCCTGAGCCTGTTCTCTGGTGCTGACCTCTGAGATGTGGAGGCTAAATCTCTGCCCCTTTCTGACATCAAATCAAAGCAGGTCAGACCTGTTTTTATCTTGACCTACCCTTAAATGTGAATTCCACTTCACTTCAATATTTCAAGAGTGAAAAAAATTTTAAAAAATGAAACTATACTTCCTAGTAACCAAGGATCAGAGTAAGAAATAGGGTCACTTGTTCTCTGCTTGGGATGGAGTCTCATCTCTGTCAGGGCCCCAGTTACCGAGTGAGCGAGAGCAGAGAGCTTTTCTAACTGCTGCCGTGTTGTGTGTGCTGGTCCTCAGATGTCAGGCCTGACGGCGAGTGTGAAACTCAGACTCTGGCTGGTCCAGATGTGGCTACTTCTTTCCTGGGATAAGGTAATGTGACTTTCACATCAGCTCCTTTGGGGAATGACTGGAGAGAGGGTTGAGCCAGAAGCAGGGAGGAAGTCTGTGTACTTTGCCTTATCAGCCAACAAGTACATTCCTCACTGGCTCATTTTAGACATCTAATGAAATAATGCACAGAAACAATAGAGGCTGATGCTGAATACAGACTTGACTAATATTACAAATGGGAGACAGCAGACATATTTGTGGAATGGCCTGTATCATTTTGGCATATTGTCTACCCTGCTTTCTTTGCTTTGACTTCCCTGCAGGAGGCTGGGTTTGAGTCCTTCAACATGACTTTGAGGGGATTACTGTATTTTAACCTCCTAACAAGATTTGCCTACGAGCCTTGTGCAAGTGGAACATGAAGGTAAAAAGGGCCTGTGTCTTTGCTTTGAAAAGCTCAAGACCATTCTAATTGCCTAGCAGGGGAGAGGAGCTGTGCAGAGGGCTGGAGCACTAAGAGGAGCTGGAGCAAAAACAGTTATATGTATCTCAGCTCTGTCGGTTCTTTGAAAATCAAAAAGTCTGACAATGCACCCTAAGGACACAGCTGTGCCTCTGCTTTTCAGTGAGATGAGCTTAATACTTGCCATAGCAGTGATTTCAGACATGGTGCCTTCCTGGAAATGAGATTGTATTTAAAAGAATAGGCTCTTGTTAGCTAGCTCTTTTCTTCTAAATAATAGCAAGAAAAAGATGCTGTCTTTGAAAGGAGATTTTGATGCTTATTGTTACTTAGGATGTTTGGAAATGTAGGACTAACTGCACAGATATGGATCATTTTCCTCCTAAGTCCTGAGCCTGCAGTTTGGGAGCCGCTGACTACAATCTAAATCTGCTCCCAGTCAGGATTTTCCTGAGGCGAGGGCCACTGGAAATGCAGGCGATACTGAATAACATCATCCCCGGTGCTCTTTTCTGTTACACACAGCTTCTTGTCAAGTTAGCACCATAAATACTTTTATTGGAGATTGGCAAGGACCTTTAACAGTGCTTAAAGGAAGAAGACATTTAGACAAAGACTGAAGGAAGCATAAAATAGAAGTATAAAGTGATATGTGGACATTGACTCCTTATCAGAACTTACAAATCATCTCTTTAGTTTCATTTGTACTTCTACTAAAATGTTGACTTTTCCTCATTGTAAGCTTTGTACAAATGTGTGCTTCATCTAAGTTCCTCTTGTCCCTTGCATTTCAAGAGTCCTCTGACACTTAGGGACCTTTCTGCCTTACCTCGAAGTCAAGACTTCTGACTGATTTTCACAGACTTTTGCTTAATTAGCCTGTTCTCTTATCCAGGGAGAAGCAGACTTGTACTTTAACTCTTTCTATTCTCTTTTTAATTATTTCTTGATTTGTTTTCAAGGTAGAAAATATATATCAATGGCTTTCTTGAAACACATAGACTCTATTAAATTATGATGACTTATTCTTGATGAGGAAGAAAGTAATTTAGCAAACAAGTTGGTGCTCAGTATTCTACTAAATATTCTTAGTGCTTCCACCTTTATCATCAATATTCTACTAAAATTATTCCACCTTTCTGTGAGATCTTACAGTTTAACACTCTGCTCACATGAAACTGTACTAACTAGCACAAATATGTGTTTGCATGTTTTCAACACCTTTACATAATGCTTCTTGAAATTATTCCATGTCACATGTAATTATCTTCACCAACAATGATAATCTTAGTTAAATTCTTGCATTCCACAAAGAATGGCTGCTCTCTCAGAATTAGCCAGCAACAAATGTTGGAGAGGCAGTGCAGAAGAAGGAACCCTTCTCCACTGTTGGTGGGAGTATAGACTTGTACAACCCCTGTGGAGATCAGTTTGGAGATTCCTCAAAAAACTACAATTGGAGGTGCCATTTGACTCTGCCATTCCTCTGCTAGGTTGATACACAAAAGAATTAAAAGATTCATATCACAGTGATGTATGTGCACCCATGTTTATAGCAGTTCAGTATGTGATTGCTAAATCTTGGAAACAACCCAAATGTCCATCAACTGGAGACTGGATTAAAATAAGTTGTGGTTCTTCTACAGAATGGAGTAATGGTAAGATTGAATCACTTATACTTAAATGAACATACCTTGAGGACATCCTCATAAGTGAAATAAATAGGTCACAGATGTGTAAATATCATATCTTTTCTCTGGTATGAGGAAATGAAGAAGTAAATGAGTTCTAGAATGTATGTTATATATTGTAAAATAGAAAATACTCAAAGTGAAATGGGGTGAATTTGTAAATAAAGAGGGGAAAAATAGTGAGATTATAACAAAAAAGAAAGGAAACAAAGCTTATGTTATAAGGGGTGGGGGTGGTAGGGTGGGTAGGGGTATTGAAAAAAATGAGAATTAAGTTGTGTCATATACTGGTACAAATTCTCATTGTTGAGTGCAATCATGATGTGTATATATAAAGTACCAATAAATATTTCAATTAAAATTTTTTTAAAAATTATTGCCTTCCAGGAAGAAACTTCAGAGACAGAGATTTTATATTCTCTTTTGCCATCCATTTAAAATATTTGCTTAAACTCCTTTTGAACAAATCTTATAAAATCATTGTTATTTTCCCATAGTTTATTTTCCATATACCTTCTAAAAATGCTTAATAGTCAGTTGAGCTCTTAGGAAACATCCTAAGGAACAAGACCTTGCTACAGACTTTCTAAATAGAGAAAAACAGTCATACTACATCATTACTTTTATTAGGAGTCTAAAGAATAATAAAAATTTAACATTTTATTTCACAATATTAGGAATTGAATACAAGGCCTTTGTGTTCAAGTGCATCCCCAGACATTTTCATCTTTTTAATTTTTATTTTTAAATAAAGTTTTGCTAAACACTAAGTTACCTAGATTTGGCTTAAATTTGTGATCCTTCTGCCTCCACCTACCAGACTGCTGACATTACAGATGTGTTCTGTCAAGCCTGCCTGACTGTTAATACCTTTGACCAAGATTTCATAAAATTTTATTTTGTGTCGCTTATCTATTGTCAGGATTTTATAGTTTATTTTGTTTTTGTGTGTAGTACCAGAAATTGAACTCAGGCCCTTGTGCTTGCAAAGTAGGCATGGTACCATGTGAGCTGAATCCCCAGCTCCACTTTCAGTCTTGTGCCAATAGTAAAAATATGTCTGGGGGAAACACTAAGTCTGTGAGCCAAACAAGGCTACAACAACTCGAACGTTAGGCAAGGAACCCACAAGCTCTCCTTTTTTCATGATATGATGTTTTTAATTCTTCCATGGATATACCTAGCAGGCATATAACAGTCAAACGGGAGATCTAATCCTTGTTTTTTGAGGAATCTCCACACTGATCTCTATAGTAGTTGGACCAGTCTACATTCCCACAATCAGTGGAGAAGTGTTCTTTTCTCCTCACAGCCCTGCCATCATTTGTTGTTGATTGATTTCATGATAGCAGCCATTCTTTCTGGAGTGAGATGGAAAATATTTTAAAATATTTAAAAGTAGAACATTTAGATGAAGAAAGAAAATTCAAAGCACACAGTATTTGAAACTATTGAAAGAGAAATCAATTAGATTATTTTTTTCTGATTTTCCTTAATAGAAGGAATATTTCTAGCATGCATGACAGCAAAGAAAAAAGTCTAATCAACTCCATCTGTTCACCATTTAGCTTTAAAAATCCCTAACACTATATATATTTTCTTATTTGTTTCATTTTTATGTGTACCACTTTGAATATTTTTTATCTCAAAATTCATAAATAAATAGGTCACAGGTATGTATCACATTTTTTCTCTGGTATGAGAAAATAAAGATATAAATGAGTCCTATAATTGTATGTTATATATTGTGAAATAGAAAATGCTCAAAGTGTAATAGGGTGAAGGGGGGAAAATAATGAGATTATAACAAAAAAGAAAGGAAACAAATTTTATGTATACAGGGGGGCGGTAGGGTGGGTAGGGCTATGGGAAAAAATGAGAATTAAGTTGTGTCTTACACTGGTACAAATCCCCATTATGGAGTGCAATCATGATGCGTATATGTAATGTACTAATAAAGATTTTTAAAAAATTCATTCATATGCTGTATTTTCCATAAATATATTGTGTAACTCCCACTTCTTTTTAGCACAGGTGAAATACTCCTATGACACCTAAAATGAAGACTATTTCATGGCTGTCTCTGTTACTCAGCTTCTGGTCACAGATACAGAGTGTAGTAAACCTGAAAGAGAAGGATTGATTTTTGACTCACGGTTTCCATGTTCAGTCCATGGTATTGGCTTATAGGCAGAAACATAACAAACAGGCATGAAAGAGAAAAGCTACCCAGTTCATAACAATAGGAAGTAGATCTCATTAGATGGACTCCCATGTCCTAAATAACCCATTTACTTATGAATTCATCAGTGGATTGATTCACTACTAAACTTACTACTCTCATGATCCATTTGCCTTTTGAAATTCCCAACTCTGACCATGCAAGACTTCTGGAGAGCATTTTAGAACTAAACCATAACAATATCATTAAATAGACAATTAATACCAACATTTCTCTTATAATTCTTTTTTTATTTACATGTTTTTTTGACCTGGAGTGTTAATAAGGTCTATACATTGGAATTAGTCAATATAACTCTTAAACTAAAAGTTTTCCCTCCATTTTTATTTTATTTTTGCAATTTATTTGTTTAGGCAAGAATATTTCATGGAGAGTATAGATTTTTAACACACAAAATACTGGCTTTCAAGGAGAACTGAGAATGCCAAAAAAGAAAAAAAATCTACTGTCTATATCAATTCAGTTAAAATTAAACAGAAAACCAAACAGAGAAGAGTCTGCCTGCAGTTTAATCTCTAAGACACACTCCAGAATACAGAGGAATGAACTTCTAAAAAAAAAAGAAAATACGTAAAAGTATTTCCTGAAGCTCAGACAGAGTTTCTGGGCCAATCAACATGGATTAAGTTCTTTCTAAGCTCCGATTTGAAATCTTTCAAAATGACTTATAAGTTACAAATAGGTAGGCTCTGGTCTTTGCTCATTCCTGGTTTGTTTTCAAACATTCACTACTGGAAATAAGTCCAGGACCATTTGTCACATATTTTCCTGTGACACTGTTTAATTTCTATAATCAGAGCATGAAATCAACTTTGAAAAGCAGTAAAGGGTATTGGTAAAAGAAGAAATTTCATGATTTCCTAAAAAGAAACTAGAGAAAGAGCATTGTTGATAGTATAAAATTAATATTTTGGAAACCTGTAGAACAAAGGAAATCTACTTTCCTTTTTTTAAAGTTCCATTCTGTGAAATGAACAGTAAGAAGGAAAACCATTAGTTACAAATTTTTAACTTTCCCATCTTTATGCCTAAGATACATGCAGATCCTATTTTCTGCATATAGTTAAATCTAAATTATTGGCTTTGCGCGACTGGCAGAAATCAAGGAGGTGGTGAAATGAAAGCAATCCGGGAAAAAAATGCTCTCACATATGAACTACTTCCTTGTGGTATGATTATTTTTCCACTTATCTAGAAACATCACTTTGTCATGAATATATTGCAAAGGCACTTTCTAAGGAGCTTTGCACAGACGCCACATCTATGTGTCCAAAGCTTCCTTCCAATCTCCATGATGTTCTATTTGTATCCTTTATACCGAGGGATGATTTCAGCCTCACCGGTTGTCATTGCTTTGAAGCAACGTCTTCGCTTTCTTTGTGTCATGGGGCTCGACAGTATGTGAATGAGGTTAGCTGTGCAAAAGTA
The DNA here is from genome assembly GCA_004026965.1 of Petromus typicus. Classification (NCBI taxonomy): domain Eukaryota; kingdom Metazoa; phylum Chordata; class Mammalia; order Rodentia; family Petromuridae; genus Petromus; species Petromus typicus. The sequence goes on along the minus strand of PVIR01035609.1, from coordinate 5,494 downwards.
AAGCACATATTCAACTGTTTACTCTCTCCAGATGAAAGGAACAAATGTTTCTCAGCCTTAGAGCTATCTACAGTATTGATTTTATAGAACCACTGTAAAGAGTGCAATCTTCCAGGACACCACCTCCGTTTTGATACAGAAAATATAAAGGCTCCTTGAAAAGTAGAAATAATATAGTCTTTTCAGATACAGACTACTGATTTCAATCTTAGGTTTATAGCACCATCAACCTCAGGTGTTCGGCATATCTTTCACTCTGGGAGCATTTCCTCAAATTCAAAATTCTTACTTTTCAGAAAAAAAGTTTTCATTTTTATTTTTGTCAGAATCCCTGAGAGTGAGGGGTAAATTCACCTATAGTGCTATGGAGTGATGGCTTTGGTTCATAAACAGGCAAAATATGTACTGTTACACAGTATTATTACATCATTTCAAAGCATGCACACCTTAATAACAACACATCTGTAGTTCACAGGCCACTAATTGTTCCCTGTTTGAGAGTCCCACTTGTGTTCACTTGTTCATCTTTCTACCCCCCTTGTTATTCTCATGTATTTCCAGCCAGTCATTTTATGTGAAGCATATTAATGCCTAGTATATGCTTTGAAAATTTCTTCCATTTTGTTGCATGTAATATGATGTATTGTAATAAATCTGTTTGTAAATAATGTTTATAAAATCCAATAATTAATCCTTGATACTGGCTTGTTTTACTTGTATAAAAAAAATCTCCCCACAATGTTGAGATTGTAACAAAAAAGTAAGGAAACAAATTTTATGTATATGGGGGGGTGGTAGGGTGGGTAGGGCTATGGGAAAAAATGAGAATTAAGTTGTGTCTTATACTGGTACAAATCCCCATTATGGAGTGCAATCATGATGTGTATATTTAATATACCAATAAAGATTTAAAAAAATCTCCCAAACACTAAAATCACATTAATCAATACTAAATATATAATGCTATATTACAGTATATGTTAGTGCACATGCAGATAGTTTTTATTCTGTGTTGTAAGGTAGGACCATGAAAATAACTGTTTAAACTAAATAAAAAGATAACAGTAATAATCTGCGGAAAAAGTTAGTTACCTTAAAACTGTCAAAAGAATCTCATATATTCTTGATCATATTGGAGGAAAATAAAGCTAACACTTGGTAGGTACAGTGAAATTTAAAATAGTGAAAGATTTGAAGATTTTATTTCTTTACTAAAAACAAACATATTGAGAGTAGTTTAAACAGTGTTCATCTCCATGTGAAACATAACACAGAACATCTGGACGACATTTGAATGAATGATGTGTCCTTTTTTAATCTCCCACTGCCTCCAATACTTAATCCTCTGATGTCTAATGTGAAATATGCCCAACAGTCCCTTTGGTCAGCCACCTTGGCCAGTATTTCTTGCTCTGGGATGTCTATGTCCTTTTTTAAAAATTATTAACTTTATTGGTACATTGTGAATACAGATCATCATTGCATTCAACATTGAGAGTTTGCACCAGAATGTGACATGACTTGATTCTCATTTTCCCCTTTCCCACCGCCCTGCAAACCCCACCCCTTATATACATAACTTTGTTTCCTTTTTTCTTTATTACCACATTCATTTTCCCTTCGTTATTTATCCCTACACTCTCCTCCCTTTTAAATATTTTCTGTTTCACAATATCAACTATACATACTACAACTCATTTACAACTTCATTTTCTCATACCAGAGAAAAGATACGATATTTACAGAGCTGTGACTTGTTTATTTCGCTTATGAGTGTCCTCAAGGTACATCCATTTGAGTATGAATGACTCAATACTATCATTTTTAATGGCAGAGTAATACTCCATTCTATAAAAGAACCACATCTTCTTTATCCAGTCTCCAGTTGATGGACATTTGGGTTGTTTCCAAGATTTAGCAATTACAAACTGGGCTGCTATAAACATGAGTGCACATATATCGCTGTGAAATAAGTCTTTTAATTGCTTTGTGTATATACCTAGCAAAGTGGTGGCTGGGTCAAATAGGACCTCCAATCCTTGCTTTTTGAGGAGTCTCCATACTGATTTCCACAGAGGTTGTATGAGTCTATATTCCCACCAACAGTGGAGAAGGGTTCTCAGCATAAGCAGTTTCCAATATTATATCAAGTACTGTATGTCTTTTTAAAAAAATTCTAGACTTCAATTTCATCTTTGTTGACACATTTCTTCCTTAATTATCCTTTTCTGCACCAATGAAAAATGGAAAAGCAATGTGAAAATAATTACTTTTGTCTATAAATAAGCTTACAGATGAACTGTGAACACTAACCCATAAACTCTGAAGAAAATGATATAATTGGTCGCTGACCATTTATATGTTGATTTAATGAATTTTGGATGAAGAATTAGCAGCAAAACTTTATAGATTTCATACAATCACTCACAGTTAATATACTGTGCTAAGTGAAATTTGAACTGGTTGTCAGAGGCTAATATTTTTTAATTAAACTGTAATAACAAAAATTCATGCATATCAGGCCATTGAAAATGAGTGCTGCTTGTCTATAACATAATAACCAATATTTCATTCAATTTCTTTTGACGTATTATTAATTACATGTAACACTTTATTAACTGGGTCTTAAGAATTCATCTGTCTTTAGAAATCAGATTGGTAGCATGACTATAAAGCATAGATTGCACATTTAAAAATTAATATGAAACTGCAGTCTACATTACAATTAAATTTTATTCTAAATTTTTTTCTCAAATTGCTACTGATCATTTAGTTAATAACTTTAATGGCCATTCATAACATTCTGTATTTTTGTTATATTTATGAAGATGAAGGAAATTGATACTTTTACAAGGTTGTGTCTGTACAAAATTATAATTTTGAAAATTATGGTTTTTGTCATTTTTCAATATGATCCTGAAAATTAAAGTCACAAACTTTAATATTTTTCTAAGTAGAATTTTTGATTATTATTGATATGCAAAATATTTTACCTTTTGTTAGTTGTCTACTGCCGTTTATACTGTTTTAGCATAACTTTTTTGTGTGTGGTACTGTGATTTGAACCCGGAGTCTTTACATCATGCTAACTTATATCTTCAGCCCTTTTTTACATGTGTGTGCATATGTGTTCTTTGTATACGTGTGGATATATATGTATGACGGTTTGTTTGTTTATTCGAATTTTGATACAATGCCTTAGGAAGCTGTTCAGTTGTTCAAGCTGGGCTCCAACTTTCCATCTTCCTCTCTTACCCTCCTGGCAGGTGTGCATTACCACATTTGTTTTTACATGAAAAATTCGGAGTTGACGTAGCTGACAGTGAATTTTACTGTAAAAAATATATATTTTTACACTTACATCACATACGATATACACTATATATGTGATTTGAAAAAGATTAGTTATTACTTGTCTCTGATGCATATTTAGCCTAAATTTTGCAGAAAATCTGAATGCACTTGGTGTAATTTACACCCTTGTCTTATGATTTTCTGGGTTTGCCTCTGGTTTTCAGTATTCAATCTGATGCCAGATTCTAGTATCTTAATAAAACATTTCTCAAGTATTACTATTGAATGTTGTAAATTAGTATTTGGTTATTATCTTTAAATGCATGATACAGTATGCAAATAGATTTCCTTATGTTAAATTATTCTTGCATTCCTAAAATAAATTCTACTTGTGCATAGTACATTTTTATTGCACAGTGCATTAATTTGTTCATATTTTTCGTGAGTTTTTTAATCTGTTTGCACAAATATGGGTTGCATACTTTTTAAGTGCTATATTTCTTTACTCATACTATCATTGTTAATATAATAAAATCAATAAAAATGTATTATGTGATTTATCACTTTCCTGAAAGAGTTTAATGACAAAGAAGTTGTTTGTTCCTTGTCAATTTAAATAATAACCATCAAGTATCCTGGAAACTTTTGAAGTTGGTATTTCACAGAATTTTTAAATTTTCTACTCTATTTCTTCTTATTTGCAAGTATATTTCTCATCTGATAGTCATAACATTGATTGATATATATATATTATGATCATTATATATAATATATGTTGTAATACAAATATACTTCAAGCCATTGATAACAGAATATGTTATAATTTATATCATACATATCATAAAACATATATGTTTTTCAAGCATTTAATATCAGAGTATCATCCAGAATTTTTGTATCATACTCCAAATTGCTTTTCCTTGTCAGAGTTATCAGCATAACCTTTGTCAAAGAATCAAACTTTGGAATTTATTTCCAACTGAAGTGTTTTCTTTAGTCATTCACTTGTGATTGCTTTACCATGTAATGAAAATGCGCAGCATACTTTGGAAAAGTATTTGAAAAATATTTATGTAGCAAATCTAGTATATCTAGAATATATAAATAAATTCTATAACTCCAAAATAAGAAGCCAAAAAGTTCATAATAAAAAGCAAAAGATCAGCACCCTTCACACCTTGAAGCCATAATGCTAAGTGAAATTAACCAGATGCACAGGCTTAAATCTTGCATGCTTTCTCTTGTATGAGAAGCTCAAAGTGAGCAAAACAAAAGATAAATAATAGAAAACAGGTTATGGATTTATTTTAAAATATGAAGGGGATCAAGAGATGAAGGGAGGAGTAAAAGAAAAAGGATGCAAAGGGGATTACGGCATGTTAGGCTCAAGTATCAAACTGTACAAGGACGTAAACACTATGTACTGCCAACATGATCTAATTAACACTTAAAACAATCATAGACAAGTTTGTGAGATAACACTCCAATCAATAATCATTAAAACATCCACATTAATACTACAATGAGAGTACCACACACTTTCTCAAATAGCTTCAATTCAAATGATAATAGCAAATATTAGAACAAATGCAGATAGCATATCAACTAGAATTTGACTACATTATTGGTGGTGCAAAGTGGTAAAATTTCTTCAAAAAGTATTTGATTGTTTCATTAAAAATATTCTTATGATGCAATTTCATATCTGGTCTTTTACTGAAAAGAAAATATATGTCTATACAAAGATTTCCACAAGAACATTCAGAACAGCTTTATTCTTAACTAAGAACATAAATTTATACAACTTTCAATCAACTGATGATGTCTACAATGGAAAAATTCTTGATAATAAGAAGAAAAAATATCACCATGAGGCTTATTTCCCAGCTGTAGCACTATGCTAAATGATAGATATCACACAAAATTATTTCCTCTGTTCTCTGTTGATATGAACATAAGAAAAGGTAAATCTGATTGTGATGGTCAGGAAGTGAATGTTTGGCAAACAGCTGGACACAAATGGTGACGTAAGTGGATTGACTGTGGTTATGGTTTATACCTAGATGTTCCCCAAAGCCTCCTGTGCTCATAGGTAGGGATTTATGGAAATGATTGGGTCATGAGTGTGTGATAGTCATGGGTGGATAGTCCACTGATTAGCTGCTAGTTAAATGTGATGTTAAGAGTTCAAGCCTAATGG
>PVIR01035608.1:0-16349 GCA_004026965.1 Petromus typicus | reverse complement strand
AATGCTCAATGTAAAATAAGGTGAAAGGGGACAATGTTGAGATTGTAACAAAAAAGTAAGGAAACAAATTTTATATATATGGGGGGGTGGTAGAGTGGGTGGGGCTATGGGAAAAAATGAGAATTAAGTTGTGTCTTATACTGGTACAAATCCCCATTATGGAGTGCAATCATGATGTGTATATTTAATGTACCAATAAGGATAATTTTTAAAAAATGAGATTAAAAAAATAAAAAGAGGTACGTGGCAAAGGATTTAAGACAGAGAAGAGTGTAATCTACTACTCTGAGATGGGAAAAATGGGAGTAGAAATGTAGATACTGAGGACTGAGGGACATTCACTGTGGAATAGAGTAGGGGGTAAAAGTTACTTGTGAGGTGGGTAAAGTGAGGGATTATGTTCAAATGAAAAGAACCAAGTGAGGGAGAGAAGCTAGACTTAAATAGGGAGTGTGATGACAAAAGGCCCTGCAGCATTCTCAGGCCAAGAGGCTGCAACACAGCCAGTGTAGTCTCATTTCTGGGGAAAGGAGGAGAAGGAAGAAATATGGAAAGGAAAAACTTCCTATTCTGAGATTGGTGACAGATCTCCCAAATGACCAAGGTCGGAGGTGGAAAGCTGGGATGAGAGAATTAGAGATGCTCTGGAAATCAAAGGGGAGGTGGAGAGATCAATGTCTTCTAAGGGTGCTCCAGGCATCAGGCAGTCAGTTTTAAGAGTCACAGATGCACACAGTTCAGAATCTTTTCTTTTCCAGTTGTTTCTCAACATGCTTTAGAATGCAGAAAGGAAAAACTGTATCAAGATGCAGAATGGGAACAGGCAGGTCTGGAAGGTCTGGCAGGAGTGGGGACTCCTGTGTCCTACCTTGCCCATACCTGTCTTACATATCTAACTTCATGGAAAATATTCCACCCATACTTGGTGGCTTTCAAAACCTTCCCTTACATCCTCCATAGCTTATCTTTGGGCCCTTAGAGTAATATAAACCGTGCTTAGTAAGCAGATGAGAAAGAAGCGGAGATGACAAAGGACTGTAGAATAGAAAACATAATAGATGTTGGGTTATAATAAAATACCTGGAATGAGGTAATGTGTAACAACAGAGTCCATCACTCTGAGTTCAGAATGCTAGGATGTTCTAGATCAAAGCATCAGCAGGTTTGGTGTCTGCTGAGAGGATGTTCTTCCTTGATGGTATCGTTCATGGGATTTCACATGGCATTAAGGATGAGTCAGCTACTGTAGATGTCTTCTAAAGGTTCTCAAGTCATGCCTGAGGGTTCTCTGTTCATAGCATAATCACCTCCTATGTGTTCTCACCGCCTAGTACAATTGCAATAGGGATTGGTTTCCAATCACTGAATTGGAATGGTATAATTCCAACCTTATCAGATGTCAAAATTTCTTTCAAGAAAGCCCTTCAAGAGCCTTCAAGAAGGCAGACAGATTCAGGAGTTGTCAAGGAACATGCTACAGAAGATTTTGTAGAGAGAGTTAGATTATTATACCTTAAATATTAAAGACTAAGTAAAGAGTGAAAAAAGATTAAAGGGGGTTATAGTAAACCTCATTGCATGTACAGAATGATTTTCATCTACTATGATCCCATATGTTACTTTATGTGATCACTATAAATACATTTTAAATTATAATGATCAGGCTTCCAGCACTAGGTTGAATAGGAGTAGTAATAGTGGGCATCCTTTTTTTTTTTCCTCTTCTTAGTATGAAGTTTCAGGTTTTGACCATTTAGAATGATGCTGGCTGTTGATTTCTTGTAAATAGCCTGTATTAGGTTGAGACTACATGGAACTTTATCTCAACCTAATATATTCTTGATTTTTATCACAGAAATAATATTTTCCTTTATGAAAAATTTTCTTATTGTCCATTTTTCTAAGTTTCAACACAATTCTCTACTGATACTTTTGCATAATTTTTATATGTGTATATAAAATTTTAGACATACAAATAAATGATATCTGTACGTAGGAGGAAGAGAAAGATTCTTCCCCATGCTAATCAGATATCTCACCAAACTATGATAACTACAGCTAAATTGTTTAATTCACTTTGTTAAGTTTTTAAAGAGCATTATGGCTAGGCATTGTGGTGCACACCTGTAATCCCAACACTCAGGAGACTACGGCAGGAGGATTGTGTGAGTCTGAAGCCAGCCTAGGCCACATAACTAGCTTAATACCAGTCTGAACCACATAACAAGAAGGAGGAAGAAAAGTAGAAAGAGAAAGAGGAGTAGGAGAGAGAAAGAAATAGAGAGAGAGCAAGAGAGAAAGTAAAAGAGAGAGAAATAAAAGAAAGAAAGAAAGAAAGAAAGAGAAAGGAAGGAAGATATGAGAGTCTGTTTGCAGTACCTATTGATTATATTCGATGTAGGGAGATGATACATTTACATAACACAATTTAATCATTTTTATTTCTTCTTCCCCATCCTCTCACCTACCTACCTCTATGCCTAGGCCCTCTTCCATTTGCAAAAGACCTATTAGCTACACTTCAAGATTATAAGACCTGTATATACTACTGCATTTAAATACTATCATCTAACTATGTTCCCCCTGCTCCTTTCTGGAATCTAGCTGATCAGTCTTAGTCCAACATGCCTAATTCTTTTACAAGAGTAAAAAGATGTCCTTTGTTTGCCTTTTCTCTTATATCAGTAGCTTTTCCATCACACCATAGTCACTCTGGTTGTGGTTTAATTCTGGCTTCGAGAGATTCTGACCCAGAACATCACATCAATATTCAAATTCTGAGGAGACATAAACTCCACGATTACAATTTTCAATGTAAAGAAGATATTTTCTAAATTGTAATTTGATAACAATTTAACAAAACCTCAGTGGCATTTACAAAAAAAAAATGGCAAATAAATGAGTAAAGACATGAAAACAAATATGACATAACTACTAAAACATATTGACTGAGAAAAAGACAAATAAAAACAACTTATCATAAATGCATATTGATAAAATATTTATACATAATGATAAATAAGATAAAATTTATATAAATTCTAAAATTTGTAGATATCTGTGATGATAGTGTTACATGTAATACTCACCAGCATGTACAGAAAAAGGACTCTTGAATATGCAACTCATGGTCCCAAATATATATTTAAATAGACATCATAAGCTCAGGGCATCACAAAGTTACAGTTTTAAAAATGAGCAAATCTGGGTTATCAATTAATGGGTATTTTTAGAGGGATGTAGTATTGATTATGCCCAAAGCAAGCTATAAAGACTTAACTCCACAACTGGCTTATTTTGAGAAGTGAGTCCAGCTGAAACCTACATGCACAGAGGTCAGAGTAACTTCTACTCAGATTCTGTCCCTCCAACAAACTCGACTAGAAAAACAATGTAATAATTGCACCTATATAGTTTGTCTATTATGTTCCTTGTTTACATTAATATCCCTGGAAACCACACATAATTCACTGTTATCCCAGTCGATTGCCTCAGACTGGACAGTGCCTTTGTCCATTGCTCTGACCCTGGTCGTCCTGACTCCCCACTTTCTCTTTTAGTCCTGTCTCTTACTATATTTTAACTCAGGCCTGCCTCATATACTGGTGGGCTGGACTGGAGACTTACTGCCACAGTTCCAGCTGATATTTCTTCTTATTCTTATAGATTGCTAAGTTTTCTTTTTGTTCAATTTATGAAAGACTGAAATAACTTAACTCCATTGTTGGTAAACTACTTGAGTAAACACTCATTAAAGAAAGCACACCAAATGCCAATTAAAAGATGCAGAATAACACTAATAATTAGGAAAATGCAAAACAAAATCACAAGGAGACAGTACATCCATATTGGGATGTTTGTTGTCAAAACAAAACAAAAAGCCTAGTGTTTTGGTGAGGATGAGAGGCAGTGGAAACACGCATGGCTGGGGATGTAATGGGGTGCAGCCACCATGGAAGCAGATAGGATAATTCCTCAATAAAAACAGTTCCACTGCATGGTCCAGTGATTGCAATTCTAAGTGAACACACAAAAGCATTGAAAGTAGGATTTTAAAGAGACAGTTGTGCCTCTGTGCTCATTTCAGCACAATTCAAAACAGATGAAATAAGGAAACAACCAATAGAAATGGGATGTGTGCATACAATGCAATACAATTTTGCCTCAAAAGGAAGGGAATTCTACCCCGTGTTGTAATGTGGACAAATATCATAGACTCAATGTTCAGTGAAATATGCCAGTCACAAAGAGACAAACCTGCATAACTCCAATAACAGCAGATACTTGCATTGCTCTCCTCCTTGATAGGTAGAAGAAGAGTAATGAATTAAAAATGAAATACAGAGGTTTCAGGCCATGGAGTTTGGTTTTACACAATGAAAGGAGTCCTGAAGGTAGAGATAATGGTTTCTTTATAACATGAAAATTTACTTAATATAGTTGACCTTACATGAAATATTTTTTAATTGAAATCTTTATTGGTACATTACATATACACATCATGACTGCACCCAACAATGAGAACTTGTATCAGTATATGACACAACTTAATTCTCATTTTTCCCATACCCCTACCCACCCTACCACCCCCACCCCCATATACACAAACTTTGTTTCCTTTCTTTTTTGTTATAATCTCATTATTTTTCCCCTTTTACCCTATTTTGCTTTGAGTATTTTTTTATTTCACAATATATAACATACAATTCTAGAACTCACTTACATCTTTATTTGCTCATACCAGAGAAAATATGTGATATTTACCTGTCTGTGACCCATTTATTTCACTTATGAGGATGTCCTCAAGGTACATTCATTTAAGTATAAATGATTCAAACTTATCATTTTTTATGGCAGAGTAATATTTCATTCTATAGAAGAACCACAGCTTTGGCCGTAGAACTTACATGAAATATTTAAGGCTGTAAATATTATATTATGTGTGTTTTCCACAATTTAAACAACAAAAGATCAATCAACCTAATCTTTCTCTCCTCAAGCAACAATCATCATATTTTAAGTGGATAATTTTAATTCTTTAAAGTTTCAAATATGGACAAAACTGAAGAAGACTCAATCAGATATTCATCTATCATTACTATCTCCAGTGTTAATAATTACATTTGAAATTTCTCTTTGGAAATAATATTAGTATTGTGAAGCAGTGAGAAACTATGATAAATTAACTTAGTCACAGGTCTATGGAGTTGTGTTCAGTGTAGCAGTTCACACCTATAATCTCAACATTCAGGAGGCTGAGACAGGAAAATCATTACAAATTCAAGTCCAATCTAGACTACATAGTGTATTCAAGGTTGTCTCAAACTATGCAGAAAGACTTTGTCTCAAAAAAAAAAAAAAAGAATTATCTGTCTCTACAATCCTGTGACTTTCACTGTCTCTTATGGTTTGAATTATGTTATTCCAAAAATATGCTAAACTCCTAACTCAAGCAACCTACTGCTTCAGAGTGTGTATTCAAAAATCAGTCTTATAAATGTACTTAGTTACAATCACCATGTACTTGGTTGCTGAGCTCCTAGTCTGATATGTCTATTGATATAGGGTACAGCAGTCTCGAGAACACACAGGGAGAGGTCTATAGAAAGACCAAGGTAGAGACTGTCATCCTGATGCACAGTCTGGTATGTCCACTCAGGAGAGGCATGAAATGATTATCTCCTGGAAATATCAAAGATACCATTGTCTTCCTGCCTTCTACTCTGGGCCATCACAGGAAATCATCTGCTGTTTAAAACCAACTGAGGTTGATAAGGAAATTGACCTATTTATATCTCAAATAAAACTATAAGACTGAAGTTAAGCATTATCAAGGAACATGTATTGTTTCTTATCTCTTCTAATATATTACCAAAGCAAATAAATAATGGAAATAGAAAGAGATGTGCATCTCCCTCTCTCCCATTTGCCACATTTAGAGCAGAATAATTTATAAGTGAATCTTGATGAACACACAAAAAATAAGATGTGTACACAGTGGATACACTCTCTGACATAAACAGGGATAAGCTTGGGCTGGGGAGTTAGCTCAGTGGTTCCGGCACCTGTCTTGCAAGCACAAGGGCCCGAGTTCGATTCCCCAGTAACCACATACAATACTGGGCATGGAGACTCTCCCCAGCAGCAACCAGTACCACATACCACAGTGCCGGGCGTGGTGGCTCACGCCTGTAATCCCAGCACTCGGGAGGCAGAGGCAGGAGGATTGTAATGTGAGTTTGAGGCTGAGCTGAGGGCCACAGGGATAAGCTTGAGTCATTCAGAGGAAAATAGTTGCACAGGGAGACTACAATGTTAAGTGATAAAATCAGATGTACAAGCTTAAATATCACATGGTTTATTTTGTACAAGAGGCCAAAATATAAAGGACAAAATAAAAGGAAGTTGATAAGAAACAGGGAGATAGACGTTTTGCAAATCTATTCACAAGAGATGAGAATGAGAGAGAGCGGAGCAGAGGGGAAGAACAAAAGGCCAAGGCCTGTTGTGGAAGTGGACATCTCCTGTCAAGGAAGTGTATGGTCACTGAATGCTACACACGTGTGCGGAGAAAAAGTAAGAATGAAAATAAAAATAAAATAAAATGAATTGTCAGACCTTATGAAGTAGTCAGCTCTGAGGATTGATTGAAGAAAATCTCCCTGGAACAGACCAGAAAATCATCTGACAGAAGTTTTAGAACATGGTAACACATTTCCTTCATTCTACATTAAGTTCAACATGCAAAAAATATTCTTAATGGTAAAAATACTTCACAGAATGAAAACAGTTAAAACCAACACATCTTATAGGGAATCTATGTCTCCATACAAGATTTTGCACTAAATACACATCAAACAATATATTTACATGATCAATTTATCTTCCAAGTTGTATCTTAAAATGGTTCTCCTCCCTCATGAATGAAAATAACATTTTTATAGTTACCACAGATACCAACAAGTTGCATTATCATCTGTCATATTCAGGGCATTAGTACAATGCTTTTAATACTAATTCTCCAGGGATACACACAGTTTTCTAACCTAGAGTGTTATATATTCCAAACATTGTGTGTATAATCCTAAAATATCTTTTTTGCTTATTTTAATTTTATTTCTTAATCCCATGGTTGTGGTTGACATTGTATATTACAGTCACAAAACATTATATAAGCTATGTTGTTACTTGTAAATTATATTCAAATATTATGCAAATGTGAGAGAAGATACTTTCTGTCAAGAGAATGCAAGAAATATAATTAATATGAGTAAATAAAAGAATATTACTTATATCAGATATCACAAAAACCAAAAATTAAGAGAAGAAATGTTTCATCAAGTTGTAAGAATTTATTACAGGTAATATATTTCCCTAAACGCCCTACTCTCTAATCCCTGTGAGCACACTGTCAGGCAGCTGTTATTACTCTAAGGAAAGCCTAAATTTCTCCTTTTAAATGTAGAAGACAGTGTTTTGTAAATTTAAAAAATGAACAAGTATTTTTCTTATTTAGTATCTTTAAACCAAAAATAAGTTTCTGGATATATTTTTTTAAAAAATTTAAACCCACATAATTTATCAACACAGCTAAGTAAAACTACAAAAATAGAAACCATTCACTTAGTAAAATATAATTAATAATAACTGAATGTCTTACTTTGGTAATTAAAAGGAGTGTACACTGACAATATGTAACCATCTGACTTCTCCCACTACAAAGGTGGCATTGTATGCTCAACCATTACAGTTATAGGAATGAGGTTGTTGCTAAGCAACAAGCCTTCTATAATCTTGTGAGGCTTTTGTGTCTGAGAAAAATTGAGGCAAAGAAAAGTTTGGAAAGCTAATGAGGAAGAAATGGCTTCAGTGCAAATTGATCAATAGTGCGCCTGAACAGAAAATCAACTCCTCATGGGCGAGAGGGAGAAAAGCTACTTACACTACTTGAGAACAAATTTATTATCAACAGGTGTGTTTAATTGTCTGCACTCCAATTCTGTGTTATCATTTTGTTGTGTGTGTTTGTGTGTGTGTGTGTGTGTGTGTGTGTGAATGCTTTCTTATGTGAAAGTCAATAATATGCACCAGCATTACTGGTCAGTGGGCTTAACTATAACCTCAATGTTTTGATCACTGTACTTTTGTATCACTTAAGAATTCAATAAGCTGCAATTGTCATACTTTCATGTTATGGTTACATGAATGACAGTGAACTACCACATAAACTGTCTTCTACTGCTTGCAAGAAAGTAGTCATGCATTGACATTGCAGGAGATAAAACTTGGGGTCTGTCTCCTGAAAGAGGAAATTAAAGTCTGTTGATGAGGATTGGGACATATTCTGTCATGTAGCCTTTGCTCTGTCTGTGATCTTTGCTCTATGTGTGATCGATCAAATTTCTTTCTCCAAATCTTCTATCAGTTGTACAAGGATGCATGAGGCAAATACACACATTTGTTTTTGCTAAGACTGCTCTTTTTCCTAAACAGATGACCTCAGGTGAACCACATGTCAATTATCATGAATCTTTCATAGAAGAAGGTACAATGGTGTTAGGAAAACCACAGGTCTAAAGGGAATAGGTAAGGTCTCCTCGATGATTTTAAGCAACTTGCAAACTCAGCATGTTTTCCAAAGGTGCCAAAGTGGAAGCTGACATCAGGCTTTTGGCTATTGAATAAAACTGTGATATGTGGGCTACAGACTTCTAAATATATGGACTCTATGAAGATAACCTAGAATGTGGAGGTCAGCATGATTTGGGGATAGGACACAGGAGGTGATATGAGAAGTTCGGAAAACATTGAACCCAAATGAAACTGGAGGAAAAGCTGGGGAAGGTTCTTTCCTCTGCCTATTCTCATTACTAATCTGATTCACACTCTGGTGTACACTAGATCACTGAGTTCCAGATCACTCAGGGAATTTAGGTCACATCAAACTCTCCAAATAACTACAGAGCTGCACTTAGAGTGTTCTGCATACCACCAATGCTGATTCTTGTTCTTTTAAATACAGTGTTTAATCCAAGCGATATTAAGATGGATACCTGCCTAATGCCATACAGAGACCTGTTTCCCTAACAGCATTTTATTCATGAGCTGCATTTCGTTTTACACTGTGTACAACCTAATTGTTTGAAATACAATAATTCATATAGTAAACACCAAAGTCAAAGTAGTTTCATTGTAAAATGTTCACATAAAACATACAATCATTTGCTGATTTCTGTTTGTTACTGGCTGTAAGGTTATTTGAGCTCTCATCACATGAAAAAGAAACCAGTGAGCTTCAATTATTGTTAATTGGCTGCTGTCTCTGTCCTGTGCCTGAAAGTGCAGCTGACATTGGAGGAAGCTACAGCTGATCTCTTCTGCACCCTCCACAAAGACACTGTCAACCCTTGAGTTTAAGGATAAAAAATCGTGCATGAACCCAACGTCCATGAACTCTGAGCACTCTTGTTCGATTACAATTGGGTAGATAACTTAAAATCTTCCATACAATAAAATAGTAGAGGCAGATCTTACAGTTTAAGAAAAAAATTATGTTTTCAATTGCTAGCTCTAGCAATTGGCTATTTTGAACTTTTATAAATTTCTCATGGGTACTTGCTTCCCTCCTTTATAAAACCATAGTTGGGTTAAATGCTTTCAAAAGTTTTTGATATCCAAGCAATCCAAACTAAAAGCTTTTTTACTCTACAATGAGGAAAAAGTTACAGATTCCACCCTCATCACTTTTGATCAATGCAATTCTTGCAACTTCAGCAGAGTTATAAAGCAAGAGAAAGACAGTGCTATACAGGCAAGGAAAAGCCAGACTTACTCATGGATGAAATAGTACTTACATAGAAAACCCTAGAAACTGCAACCAAAGACTCCTGAATGAATAAATGTATCCAACCAAATAACAAGATCAAAATCAGCTTATTAAATGTATAGCTTTCCTATGAAGCAGTAATGAACTCATCGAGTAAGAAATTAGGAAAACACAAGGACATTTCTTTAAGCAATGCTATTCATAAAAGCTTCAAAAAGTAAATACCCAAGAATTACTCTGGCCAAAAGTGAAATATGTCTATTAGAAAAACATTAGTACTTTGAAGAAGGAGATCAAAGTGACATCAGAGAGAGACAAGTTATTTCCTGTTCCTGAAGAGGCAGAACCAATACTGTCAAAATGACCATACTATGAAAATGCTAAAAGTCATACAGAACCACAAGAGATCCAGAATAACAAAAGCAACCCTAGGCAAAAAAATAAAGCCAAAAGACTCACAATTCCAAGTTTTGAGTTACATCATAATGCAACAGTGATCAAATCAGAATTATTGTGGGATAAAAATAGATATGTAGATCAGTGGAATAGAACTGAGGATGTAGAAAGGACATATAACATGGGATCTTTTAAAAATGAGCTAAAAATACAGATAGGCAGGAAAGATGACCCCATCAACCAATGATAATGAGAAAACAGACTATGTATCCACAGAAGATTATGTCTAGATCTATAATTCTCACCACATGCTAGGGTAAACTCAAATGGGTAAAATTCCTAAATGTTAAAACATAAACATTTAATCTTTTTAAAGATGATATAAGTAAAACTATTGAAGACAAAGTTCAAGATGAAAACCTTCTGTACAGATTCCCAATTGCACAAGAAATATCATCACATATCTGATGTTATCTATGTCAGATGAAACAAAATTGTTGCACAGTAAAGAAAATAACCAGTAGGAAGAAGAGATAAAGAATGAAATAAAATTGTATTGACTACTTCTCAATCAGAACACTGGTATTTAGATAAATAAGTATCTTAAAAATTAGACCTCCTCAAAAATAAGAGACCTAATAATAATGAGCGACTGAAATGGACATTTAAAGGAAGTGCAAATGGTCAATAGTATGCTCCCTAAAATCATCATTGGTTGCCATTCAAGTAATACTAATCCAAATTCCACTGAAATTCTATCTCCCTCCCAAAATAAATGGCCATCATAAAGAAGTCAAATAATGGAAAAGACTAGCACAGTTATGAGGGAAAAAGAAATCCTCCTACATCATCATTAGAAATATAAACTAGTACAATTGCAATATAAATCAATGGCAAATATTCCAAAAAAATTAAAAATAGAAATTCCATTTGGCCAAGTTATGCCCTCTCTAGGTATCTTCATGAAAAAGTTGAAGACACAAAATTATATTGAAGGATACATATCCATTTTTATAGTAGCAAAACGTTCAGAAGAGATACATCCTGCAAACTGCCTATATATATGCACATTAACAGATGAACAGATAAGAAAGAGACCACATTGTATACAATGGGGTAGTACTCTCACAGAGAAACATAAATTTGAGTAATTGAAGGGAAGTGAATACAAGAGAGGCAATAAAGTCAGGTGAAATAAGTCAGACATACAAGGTGAAACATCACATGGCTTCTTACTTGATAAGTAAGTTACTAATATTTTGAAGACGAAATAAATGGTAGATAAGTGAAGACAAGTATAGAACTTTGACAAATGGAATGGTGCTCAAGAGATGAGAGGAGGGGGAGCTTTAGTAGCAGAACAGGAAGTAAGATGCACTCGTATCTTCCAGAGGCCATGTTACTGGGAATGTAGCTCGATGGTACTGTGCCTGCCTGGCAAGCACAAGGTTGTGAGTTAGATTCCTGTTAGAAAGAACAGTACAAAGAAGGAAAGAAAGAGAAAAAGAGAGAAAGAAGGAGAAAGGAGTCAAAAGAAAAAAAAGAAAGAGAAAGAGAGGTACTCAGCCAGCTTTTATTCATAAAATTTTATTTTTTGAAGCTTTTGTCAGTGAAGAATATCACAACAATATTAACGTCCACTTATATGACTTTTACTTTTGGTGGTTAACTTTGATCAATTTTTCAAATTAATGTATACTAATGTATTCACATCCAATCCTTGATATCATGATATGATTAAACATGTTTTATAGCATGTAGTTTTAAAGAGAACAAAAAATGTGAAACTGGAAAACGCTTTTCTTCCACAAACATATTAATATATAAATGTGTCATTTTCTAAAGCAAATGAAAGCAACTATGTTAGATAAGTTTGTTTGTTCAAACTTAATTACCTTGAAAACAATCAGGAAACTGATGAATCATATTTTTAGGCGTGTCTGGGCATCTATGAAGGGGTGTCTGGGGCGCTAGTGCTGGTCCCTCACCTCTTTCTCTCTGATGTCTAGTCCATGCTCTATTTCTGGACCACCGTGAAGTACGTAACGTCATTCCCTGTGCTCTTCACGGTGATGATTCTGTGCGGAGTGAGCAGAGAACGCCCTGAGTAACCTGAACCTGAGTGAAATTAAAACTCTCATCCACTAAGCAGTGGGTGTTGAGAACTGATTCCTAGCAATCAAAAACCAACAAATGCAACATCTGTTGTGATTCTACTTTGCATTTTCTTTCTAGACTATATGTGTAGTTTTGTAATTGTGGTAAAATTTAATATACATAAGCAAAATGGAGATTTTTTAGGGAAAAAACCTCTCTTCTTTTAGTCTTAAAGTTTCCAATTCCCTGGAACATAAAATTATTGCATTTCAAATATGAGACTAGGTCTGTATATGGTACTGAGTTTCTAGAAATATCATTTCTTTTTAAAATAATTAGTTATGCATCTCTAAGTGTCAGTTCCTTTTCTCCTTTAAATCATTGTGTTTTCAGACTATCTCACCTGAGCTGAATGGTTGTGGCTGGCCTCTTTCAAGATCGTATATAGCACAGAATATAAACAAGAAATTTTTTTTTTCCTGAATGAGTATGGTAAGAAATTTCTCATTAAGAACTTTCTAAAGATTTCTCCAGTTTTGTACAACAGGATTATCCCTGCTAAATAATCTGGTTTTTATCCTAAAGCCATATTGATAATTCTTACTTATAAATACACATCTCACAATTGCATTCCCCCTTCATAAGAAACCTTAAATTTCAGAACAAGTCTGTTGACGAGTCTCAACTCCTGCTTGTGAGGACTTTCAGTCTTCCCTGACCTTCCTTTCCTAGTCCCACCACCTGCTACTTTCTCCCGTCCAACTTCTTATTCCTTGAGTAAATTAATGTGTTTTTTTTTCCAGTGTCCAGAATTAAGTTACACTTCAGTTTTCTTAAGTATATAGTTATGCACAGCAAAATTTCCTGGTTACTAAAGAAAATGAGGACATTTTAAAGGTTAATTCCATGTCATAAAATTGCAGCGTTTAGCTATAATAAATATGAACTTAATAAAATATGACTTTTTTCCTTAATTATAATTCCTTGATTATATATTATTTTAATATTCGAACTTAACTTTAAACAGTGTTTTCTATCTAAATGTAAGATTTACTTTAGATACAGTCCATATAAAGCTCAGTTACGCTTATATAAAGCAAAACTCACTGAATCTGTTATCTGATTTTTAAATCAAAATTAATTATATAATATAAATATTAGGCACTAAAAGAAAACCTTGACGAAGATTTTGTAGTAACTAGCATTTTTATAGAAACTTCAGTGCCATATCCTTTATCAAAGACTTTTTCCTCTGTATCAAATAAAAGGAAATCCAACAATTTATGTTTTTAGCAGAAATTTTGGATCTGACTTGGATTAGTGAGAAAAAAAATAAGCATGATCATTTTGATGATATATTGCAGTAATGCATCATCAGAGTACTGCTTGTGTGATAAACTACAATATTAGTGCAATACATCATCAAGAGGGCTGTCACTCCTAAACAGTATTAGTGTAATACATCAGCAGCCATCACCACGCACTACCGCTTCCCACAGCGTTTAAAGAATTCTATTGTTCTGCCATATGCTCGAAAAGAAAGAGCACACTTCTAAGCATGAGCACAAAGAATAATTTGACTTTGAAATTGTCTTGGGAAACCAACTTCTCTCTTAAATTTCACTAAATCATTTCCTCTTTCTAATTTTTAGTATATTTTTCTTAAAAATTAATGTAGAAAGCACAGCATTTAATAGATGTCCTTGTATATTGCCAAAGTATTTTACCATTCTTACAGTTTTCAGATTGAATAGCCCTCTATTCTTCAACAGAGAGGGACAAGAAAGACAATGGATAAGCACCATATTCATGTAAGTTACTTATGACACTGGATATTTTTTACACAATAATATCTAGTGTTCCATAATAGATTTGCAACAACAAAGAAAAACAGAGGCATCCTAAGGTTAGAGACACATATTTTACATGAATTCTTCCCCTTCCATACATGTCACCATACTTTACCTCTCTGTACTATCTCATTTTCCAAAAAGCAGTTTCAACTCTAATGACTTCTATTCTCCCTTTTAGTAACTCATAAAATTATTTTTCATTTTCTTCCAATTCTGTGTCTTTTAATTTACTATAATGGTCTAAGGCTCAAAATGATGTGTATTTGATTATATATTTCCTTTCTAAGATTTTAGTAAGGATTTTGCTTCATATCTAATTTGCATATCCATATGATTTATACTGCTATGTGGATGTTAAGGTTGAAAGCATACTATTATGTGTATGGAAAGAAATGGGGACATAACTAGAGGCCTCTGCAGTGGTCCCAACCTCCTCAAAGCCGTTATGATGTCAATGAAATAGAAAAGTAGGAATTAAAAGAAACACACAGAGATGCAAGTTTTGAGCTAACCTAAGCCACTCTGGGCAGCAAAGACAAAGAACTCCCAAGACATCCAGTGTTTATTCATTACAAGTATGGGTAGGATGAATCTGCGCAGGCCTTGGGACACCTGCTAATAACAAGTATCAAGCAGACAAAACTGTAAAATATAAAATATATCTTTGCTGAAGAGAACATTTAATTCAGAGAGGAAGAACTTAGTTGGAGTCAGTTCACATTGGCTAGGAGTGAACTCAGCCAAACTTTGCTACTTCCAGGGTCACACAGCTAAGTGACAGACAGGCAAGAAGCTTGTTCCTCTATGGCCTCTTAATACTAGGCAAACCTGCCTGGTACACACATGTGCGCACACACACACACACACACACACACACACACACACACACACACACACTATCTCCTATAATTCATAAAAGAAATAACTAGTCATTATCCACTATACAACTCTTTGATTTTCATCCCTGATAATCACAGTACAGAAAAACTTAAAGGAGCTAGAAATTATTTGGAGTTATTATTAATTTTAGGAATTTGCAGAGTTCAGAATATATTGAAATAATATATTTTTACATTTTAAATGAGCTAAAATAAAATATACATTTTTAGAGATAAATATTCTAGATTTCTAGAACATTCTTCAGAGTGGTTTGCAATTATAGAAATAGATACTTAGATCTATAGAGACATTAGTCACAAAATAAGTACTCATTTTATTATTTTTTATATCTTTATGTAAAACTTTTCAAAAAGATAGACAAAAGAAACATGTGAAAAAATAATATGAAGTTGTTAACCGAATTAATTAAAACCTAAAGAAAATAAATCTACAACTATTTTGCAAAAATCTGAACACATATGTGGGGCATGATGGTACATCTCAGCACCCCACCTGCTGGGGAGGCTCAGGCTGAAGAACCACAAGTTCTCAGCCATCCAAGGTGATTTAATGAGATCCTGTATCCAAACAAAAATAAGAATGCCAGGCTGAGGATTTAGCCCAGTGGTTCTGACACCCGCCTTGCAAGCACAAGGGCCTGGGTTCAACCCACAGTGCTGAGTGTGGTGACTCATGCCTGCCAGCAATCAGTACCAGAGTGCCAGGCATGGTGGATCATGCCTGTCATTGCAGCACTCAGGAGGCAGAGGCAGGAGGATTGCTGAGCTCAAAGCTCACCTGGACTACATAGTGAGCTCAGGACAAGTCCGAACTACAAAATGAGACCCTGTCTCAAGAAAAAAAAAAAAAAAAGTTTCTTGGAGTCTGTCTGTAGTACTGCATTTTAAAGTATTTGATCCATAGTTCATATTGAAACTTCTGCATATATACTAGAGCTTTTTACATTGTCCTTCAATATTTTCTGAATGATAAAATTCACAAATTTGTACTGAAAAATAGTGTAGAATCATTTTCTTCTAGTTAAATTTCAAACATCAAAGCAAAAATGTCCAACTATCATTTATACACTCTTCTCAACTTATCTTATTTCTTAATATGCATTTAAATTGCCTTTAATTATCAACAAAATTGACTTTTGGAAAATTTACCTCCTGTGTCTCCAAATAAGAAAAATGAATCTTTGAAAGGTTAAGTGGTGAAGTGACATTTGTACAGCTATGAGGGAAAGTTAATAAGTAGGCCAACTACGTTTTCGTTTTATGCCACCTCTTGAGAAT
>PVIR01035607.1:0-16356 GCA_004026965.1 Petromus typicus | reverse complement strand
AGCAGAGCTGTGTTTGGCCTCTGGCGGACAGACACTGCCAGTCCAGTCCTCGAGTTAGTGCGAAGCCTACCTTTGGGTCTCAGAAGGCCAGATCTCTGGAGTTCGTCCTGGCCCAGGCTTGCCTTCAGCCCTTCTAACCAGGGAGAAGCAAGAGTTATTTACTGTCTTGATTATTGCATGCTGTACTACTGGTGTCCAGATATTTGACAACAGGCTTCCTAAAGACTGGAAGGAAACCAGGATCTTGGTAACATTTGCCAGTTTTGGTAGTGTAAATACTCTTACTACAGTTCATTTTAAGCCACCAACATGGCACTGGGGACAGAGCTGCATGGCGCGGTGATCTGGTATGAGGGAGGGTTCTCCCATTGTACAGGCAGATGAATAAATCACCTCAGAAGCTTAAATGAAGCAAAAATGCATTAAAATAATCATGGGCAGTGTGATGTTTGGGGTATTACTGTATTAACTTTAAAATATAATGTGTTATAATTTAGTTTTAATAATGATTACATTTAAATGGCTTGCAAAATTCTGGAAAATTTAACAAGTAGCCCTTCCAAGCTGGTACATGTTGGCCCATTCGCAGCCACAACCCCAGCCTAGACCTTGGGGCCCCCAAGCATCTGAAAGGAAAGAGAAATTTGGCAGACTACATATTGCCAGCATATATGGGCAAAGGCTAGAAAAGAGCAGGTGAAAGGGGCAACCCCTCTCGGCTTCACCCAGGGGCGGCGCTGCCCCCGTCTCCAGGAACAGGCACTGAGAGAGCACTCGAGGCCGGGCTTCATGGAGCAGCACAGCGGTCTGCTCCAAAGAAAAACATTTTCATATTTCAAGTGTTTATCTCTTCAACATCTGAGTGCTCCGAGAGCTTAGTATCCGAGTGGCCGTGGCCTGGGACACAGGGGAGGACACTTACCCAGTCCCAACTCTAATCACCCTCCCTTTCTCACTCGCTGCAATAATGTTTAATTAATATAATGAGTCTCTTGCACGTTGGCAAAAAATACTTATTTTTTTTAACTCAGCTTGGATTTTTCATTTCATTTCCTCTCCTTTGAGACTACATCCAATTAATTGGTGGTTTTTCCCAGCCCCCACATTTTATCCAAATTCAAGGAGGACTAGGGATGTGTGTGTGTGTGTGTGTGTGTGTGTGCGCACGCGCACGCTGTATGTAACGTCTGGGTGAGTGCTTGGTGGTTCCCGGGAAGGCTGTGTGCAAGGTGCAGGTTGCACAGGTGCTTTGAACAGAGGACTGTGTCAACAGCTCTCCACGGTGTGGGAGATTCACCGGCTCTGACTCAGGGCCCATCTTCAGGTTCTTTCTAGTAATTCTGGTTCCTCCCTCTTCTAAGCACTGTCTGTAAGGGTGTCTTAGACCAGCCCTGACCAGGATCCCGGCCAGCAGTTAGCAAGCAGCATTTCTGGAGGAGCTCATATCGCCTCCCTTTGCCACTGGCCTCCCTTTGACACTGGCCTGTACTGCTCTTGCTCTTCACCTCGGCCGCCCCCACACCTGAGCTTCTGCTACTGGGTGGGAATTCCAGTGTCTGTCCTCATTCTCCTTAACGCATTACAGCCCGCAGAGGGGAGGGCCTTTCCCAGCGACCTCACGATGCAGGCAGAATTCCAACCTCTGGCTGAATGGATGGGGACAGAGAGAAAATTAGGGCCACTCGGAACTGCTACATCTCATGTTGTTCCTCCCTTAAGATATTGAGAAAGAAAACAATTATTTTCCTCTTTGAGAAAAATCCATGAACATAGCACTTGTAACCTGCTTCTGGGAAATAAAATCATAATATGGTTCTCAGGGCCCTTCCTTTGTCCTCTAAGGATTTAAAAGCCCTTTTTCTGGATTTTCCATTTTCCTTCTGCTTACAAAAAAAAACCTGGATGCAAAAGACACAACGCCCTTTCTGTTCAGGGTGGTCCTTTCTTAAAAAAAAAAAAAAAAAAAAGAGCCCCTGAGGGGGCAGTTGGGAGAAAGGAAGCAGCTGTGCTTGGTTAGGGGCAGGGCAGATGCTAATGGGTTCAGAGCGACTGGAGAAGCCGAGGCCAACCCAAAACCTGACCTGAAAGCTGCGGTGTCACCCACGCTGTCACTCCACAAAGAGTGACCGGTCTCCTGTCGAAGAAAGGAAAACCATGTGCTTTGTCCCCTCTTTAGACAGGTAAACAGTCCTAATTACATTTCAGGAGGAAGGGGTCTTCACCAAGGCTCGAGGCACTGCGGATGGCAGAGAAGGAGGAAAGAGCCTGGGGAAGTGTTGTCCACAGGCCCGTGGAGCAGAAGCGTCTAGAAGCCACTTACATTCCTTGGATACTTTCGGCTTCAGTTGTTTTCTCTCTGCACCCCTCCCCTTCGCCTTTTAAGCCAGTAATTAGTTCTGTTTTTTTGGCTAGTGGTGTTGGTTGCTCTAGGCTAACAAGACACCCACTGCTTTCATTCCGCTGGTTTTGTTTTTCAAGATAGTCTTTCAAGCCACTCAAAATTTCTTTTTTTAGCTCTTTGCTTGTGATTGAGCAGCCTGGAATGGATCCATCCCAACCCCTAGGGACTCTGTTCCAAACTCAGTGACCCCTGGTGGTGGCAGAGGAGCCTGCCACTCTTCTCTGAGAAACCCCTTGGCCTTCCCTCTGTAGCTATAATGATAGTGCTGCCCTTAGTGAAGTTTCTGAATTTTCTACAAACATTCTCAAGTGCTTTGACTAAAAGCAGAGTTTGGGGGATGATCAGATTCAGATCTTTTGTTGTTGTTCCAACTCAAGACTTGCCAGTTGTCACCAAGCAAAGTCCTCAGCCCCATATTCAGGTCTTTACAGGAGGAGGTAAGAACTGGAGATGGTAGAGTGGGCCCAGGTACCTACCGCTGCGGACTGAATAAAGAACCCACAAGTAAGCCACATGTGGCTATTTTCATTTACATTAATTAAAATTCACAGCTCTGCTGCTGTACCGGCCACATTCATGGGCACAACAGTCGCAGCTCACTGGCTGGTGCACAGACAGAACACAGACTATGGTCTTGCACACATTGCTCTAGGGCCATTGGACATTAGTGACAACAACCACAGGGCTCTTGCTGATGCTTTTGTTTTTCTAGGTTTGTGTAAACTAGCAAGTAAGGGGTGGTCTCTTCCCTGTAATCCCTTGCTGAAAGTCTTCAGTTCTTGACTGTGTGTGTGTGTGTGTGTGTGTGTGTGTGTGTGTGTCAAAGAGAGAGAGAGAGAGAGAGACATATTCTCACTGATCAATCATGAAGAAAGCAAGTAACATAGCATCAGATAGGACAGGAACTATTTTTTTTTCCATCAAAAAAGAGCATCCAAGCACTGGAGATGTAGCTCAGAAGTATGGTGCTTGCCTAGCATACATAAGACCTGGAGTTTTATCCCCAACACTGCAAAAAGAGCATCCTAAGGTAGTACTAATACCAATTAAAATAGCAGTTATTATTGTTGTGGTTATCTTTATTGTCAGAAATGAGATAAGACCAGAAATAAAAAGTACCATGCCGGGCCAGCTTCTTAATCCTCCTTAATGTGAACTCTTTTCTACGATGGCTGACCGTGCAAAGTGTGATTGCAGTGTCGCCTCATTTCACTAACACCAAATCGTGGCCATGATATACAGAAAATAGGCAGAGCCTTTGAGACTTGTGCAGTGTTACAAAAGGACAGAGCTCTGCCCAGGTAGTATAAGAATGGAGCGAGTGGACTTTTACTCTGGGTCTAAAATCAAGCTTGAGTGGGAATAAATCAAAGTTCTGAATATTCCGGTGTTACACATGGCGGCCATCCCTTCAAATGGAAGTGGTACACGTGTTCACTCCTCCTTGGAACTGTCGTGGTGCTGCCTGGGCTGTTGAATAAATATTAGAGTGGGAAAGCAGAGCTGTGATTCACTATGCATGTATGTAGGAGAAGATTAAGTGAAGTGTGGGTGGATAAGATGGGTGACTGGTTGTGGAGAAATCAAAGAATTGATGAATGAATTGACGCACATAGGCTTGGTTTTTGACAGTGAGCTAGCAGTGACTCAGACTTAGAAAGCAGTCGTCTGAGCTCAAAAGACCAGGTGGGACTGAGGCAGCAAGCAGTAGAAAAACGGGATTGGCAGTAGATGGAATTAATTGCCTTCAGAAAAAAGTTGCTGTGGTTTGGCAGGGGCATAGCTACGGCAGGTATAAGCTTAGAAACAGCTCTCACTTAGGTTCTTGGTAGATAAAGACTAGAATCCGTTTGGCTTTTAAAAAATAAAAGCCACTTTTCAAGAAATAATTTAAATTAGAGCATAAAACAATAGAAGCCCTTCTTTAAGAAAGATAGGAAAACATCTCTGGCTTAGTAATAGGAGGGAGGCGGGGAGAGAGAGACAGAGAGAGAGAGGCAACAGTAGTGAGGAAAAGCTGCCGCCCCTTTTCTCCTGAACGCGGTGAGTGGTTGAGCGCCTCAGCTGTATGTGGGTTGACCGTGAAAGGGCAGAACAATAACAACACTGTGTTGATGGCAGAACTTACCGTGAAGGCTGACATACAAAAACAAACAGAACAACAGCGCTACGTAGACTTCTTCAAAGACCAGGCCTGAAACCTTACATGTTCACAGAATGTGCTGCTGTAAACTTTGAAAACATCCTGCTGAGTTGGTCCCAAATGGGGGTTTCCCTGACTGATTGTTAATTTGAGGACCTCAGCAGAGAGAGACTGACCTTGGGAGGCCAGCTGAGGGCTGACTCATGTTTTAAGAATGACCTATGCTGAGCGGCTACGTCTCCCGCAGCACTAAATATTCTTTCAGATGGTTATTCTAGTAGGAGGGCAAGGTGCTAGCCAGGAGATGTGTGCATTGGACAGATGGTGTCTTTGGCTTTGTCATAGCCAGGAGGATCAAGCTGGTGATTTATTCCAGGGTTCAGGAAGGTGTAGACACAACTGAAGCCATGGCTGTTGGGCAAGCCACAGTCCCATGTTCTCATGACCCTGAAGCAGCCAAAGCCATACGGGGCCATAAATTGCCAGGTGAAATATCAAGAGGCTCTTCCTAGGGACGGCAGCAGGTTGAAACGCCTGAGTGACCCTGTCCCCTACACTTTCTCTTTGCCCTTTTGAACTCCTGTTGTTCACTCTCATGTGATTGTTTTCCCTGTATCACTGGCAACAACAGATGTTTCGAGTAGAGGACACAGCAAATGCCTGCCAGATACAACAGATCCGGGAGGAGAGGAATTGTGTCTCTGGGACATTTTTTTCTCCTTTCTCTTTCAGCAAATGAACATACTTCCTTTCCATTGTCTCTTTGTGGGAAGCTATCTCCGGCCAGCATCACAGCCACACAAGAATGAGGTCAGGTGTCATATTCAGACAACCTCTTGACAACTCAAGGGACTTTTTCTTAAGGTCCAAGTAAATTAGCAGAGTTTCTCCTCCCTCAGCCATGCTGGTCCTTTTCTCCATTGTGGTAGGCAGCAAAGGAATATTTCAGAAGAACAATCTTTATTCATAGCTCTTATTGCATTTCAGTATCTGTGTATGGGCACTGTGACTTAACAGAGCTAAAGCGTTTAGTTTGAAAGGGTCTATAGAGATCCCCCTGTAACCAAAGGCCCAGAAAGGGGATCTGTAAAGGGAAAGGACTGTAAGAAGCTCTTGACAGTGAGGGTGTGACTTCAGCAGCGCCTTGCTGATGTGTCCTGTGGAAGCTCCTTCTCTGGAGGCCAGGAAGAGCAGAGGGTGGACCACATCTGAAGGCGCATCCCAGCTTGGTTTGCCCGCAGGCCCTGTTTCATCTCATTCTGTCTGCTGCAGAGGGCCACAAGAGGCATGCAGTGAACTGTGTGTGATGGATGATTTGAAGCAGGCTGGTTTGGGAGATGCAGACAGAGCTGAGAGTCAGTCTCATCCCAGAGAAAATCTGTACTCTCCCCTGGCCAAACCATACCTTTTTTTGAGTCATGGACCTGCCTTCCTCATTTGCCGGTGGTCTTTCTACCCTTTTACTTTGCTCAGGAGACAGTGCATATACAGTGATAGCTCATACCATGTTCCTGTCACTGTGCAAAGCTCTTTAGATGGCTCCTTCCAACTCCTCTTCCACACACTCTATGCAAATACCTTCATTATACCCATTGGGTAGATAGAAAGACCAGGGCTTTGGAAGCAACCTTCAGGCCAGAATTCCACCCAGAGAAGCCACACTGTGGTGAGTTTACTCAGTCTCATTAGGGCTAAAGCCCTGGTTTCATCACTCTATAGCAGTGATTGCAAAACTGTTAGAGCTTTCACTGACAACAGATAACCTGCCCTGGCATGCATGCCAGAGGTTCACCACGACAGCCGCACAGCAACAGTCTTGACACATTACTTCCACTTCCTGAGCTCAGATCTTGCTCATAAAAATGAAGGTAGTCCTGAGTGCTCACCATCCTAGGGAAGATTACATACCACGAAGCCTCCAGCGTGGTGTAGGACGTGGAGGAGTTGTTCAGTTTGTCCACCCCCTTCACCCTGGCTTTGGGTCCCTTTCCTCGGGCTTTTCCTTCTTTGAGTTTTTCCTTCATGATGCCCCTGGTTCTGATCAAGCCCCTCTCAGTGACAGACAGGGACATTTCGCAGCTCAGCGTCCCTCTGACTGATGTCAGCGGCTAATTCCTTAAATTTACATATCATCTTTCTTCCCTGGAGCTCACAGCACTTAACAGACAAGTGGGGTACAAATGATTTAACTAAGTGAAATCCAGAGGCCTGCTTGTCTGGAGATTCTGCAAACCGGTGGATTAGCTCAGATGTCAGCGCTGAATTATGATCCTTCAGCTGCTCGCGCTTAGCACGCCACCAGCATTAACTCCCCGGTCTGGCAGTGACCTCTAAATCATGCACAGTGATTATCTCCCTGCAGTGAGGAGAGAGAGAGAAGACAGAAAAGGAGAGAGGAGAAGTTGTAGCGGCTCCCTGGAGAGGCCGGGCCTGAGACCTCTGGCCTGGTCCTGCCTCGAGTTCCAAAAATGGGCGGGGTCAGTAGAATAGAGCCAGGTAAAATCCAATTGGCCTTTCTTCACCACCCAGCACACACTGTATTATTATCCTTTTCGAACCCATTATGCTTTGACTCCCCTGCTGCTGAGAGTGCAAATTCACACCAGTGACAGTATTTCTGCCAAGAGATTTTCAGGCAGCCAGTGGGTCTTATTTGTGAAAATGTGGAGGAAGAAGGCTGAATAATAAGTTTCTGAGGTTTGATTTTCCTTTAGAACTGAGACAGAAATAGCCACAGGGCTTGGAAATTACCAGGACTGTAAGAACATTTGGGGGGTTCTCACCAGCGTCTGAATTCCCTGGGTGCCGATACAGGTCATCCTGTTATTAATTTGCCTCACCTTTGAAAGGGAGTTTGGGCTCGGGAGAATGGAAGGAATTGTGAAGGGATTATGTGCGGCCAAGAGCTTGCCAGAGGCTAGGTGCTTATCCCTTAGTCCTCGATTCCAATATGTAGCCTTCTGGCACTGTTCGTCTGTGTCATCCATTCATCCATTCGTGCAAGGGAACAGAACTTCATAGGAAAGAAGGAAAGGAAAGAATCAGCCATAAACCATATATGCCCAAGACCAGAACTTTGCATTTTAACTGAGGAGATAAGAAGAGCTCCCAACAGTCAAGTCATAGGACAGGGTAGTGTGGGTCGTTACATGCAAAAACCCATAGAAAATGGTCTCATGTCCTGCTAAAGGCCGGTAGTCAATATTACTGTCCATAAATGCTAGAGTTTTTGAGAGAGGTGGAGGCAAATGAATGTTGCTTGTGTCCGAATGGTTAGGAAAACAGTTGACTCAAGAGATAGGATAGGTGGAGAATTAAGGAGTGGGGAATTAAGGGAAAAAGAGAAAAGATAGCAGCAAACTGAGGGAAGAAACCATTTGCCTCCAACAAAATATGGTGTGTTGCAAGGTCTTGGCTAAGACACAGACAGGCCGCTGAAGTAAGAGTTTGCCACAGACAGGTGAGAAAAGCCTCTGTCTAGGTGGTACCATTTAACCAGCCTGCCTACCTTGGACTCATGTTTATGAGCTTCAGTGTCTTCATCACGGGCTCAAGCCCAGTCTCATCACTGTATAGCACTCAGCAGACGGAATAAGTCATACCAGTGTGCTTTGTAACCTGTAAAACGTTATGCAAATATGAATCGTAATTATTATCATTAAGAGCAGTAGCAGAGAGATCTGATAGGGGAAGTGCAGGTTTCGAAGATCACTGAGTTATCTAGCTGTGATATCAGGCTTTCCTCCCTCGTAGACCCCATCATTACAATCCCCTCCTGGAAATATTTGCCTCTTAGTTATCTGTGCTGACTTGGCCTTGCAGGGCTGAGGTGTTCTAGGGTGTAAAGATCGACGTGGCTTTGGATGCAGAGAAACGCAGCCTAGAATTCCACATTGCACCTTCTTCAACAGGGCTCCTTTGGCTCCTGAAGTGATAACACAGGGGATGTAACCACAGGAAGGGCCTCAGAGGAGCCAGGAAGGTGGCTGGGTGGTGGCAAGAAGGGGCTCTTTTCCGCACTGCCAAAGGAAAGACTGTCTCATCTCTGACCTGAATGTCAGTGAGAGAGATGACAAACCAGTGGTTAGTGCCGTGTTGACTCCGGCTCTGGAGTTCAAGCCTGTCTTTCCCTCACAACCTCAGTGTGTTCACCACAGCACGTTACCGTGACACACAGGTGTCCAGTGCTTCCCTGTCCCATGCTGGGCGTGTAACAGTAGAAACTTGCCACCCCCCAGATGATTCATCCTAAGATGAATTCATCTTATGTGTCCAGGACAGAAGCAGACAGAAAGGTCTCCCACTCAGGTGCACCTTGCCTCCGGCGTGAATGGCCAGAGTTCTGCCCACGCTGGAGTCGAAGGTGCCAGCCTTGGCACTGTCTCTGCGAGGCATGGGTCTGCCAGTGATAATGAGACCTGAGTCTAAAGCCTAAGAGTCTGATTATCTGAAACCAATCCACCAGAAAGCTCCCTCTCCAAACGTTTGGGTTGATGAAGCTATAATTTCTAGAATATGTACATTCTGTGCTGAACACACGGCCTTTGTGAATGCTGGTAACCTTATCTGTGTCACTGGACACGTGTGTGCCCAGCTGCTTGAGAAAAGCCAAGTTCAGGTCCCGAGGGATGTATAAGAAATGGAGTGAAAGGTCAGGTCCCCTGAATCACCCCGCTTAGCACCCCCATTCTGCTTGATGTTGACACTGGCTTCTGAGTTGTGCTCGCTGGAGTCCAGGGATCACCTAGCAGCACTGGCAGAGACAGAAGGTTTTAAATATCTTCCATTTGGAGTGTGACCAGCCAAGGTGACAAAGGCCTAAAGTACAAACCACCTGGCCAGACTCACCCTCCCACCTAACAGCCATCTCAGCCCCTGTAAACCAGTCCTGTGGAATCAGTTCTTTAGACCTCACTGGCCCTTTGGCTAAACCTGTGATGAGTAAGACATGAGTCTGGCCCTCCAGGGTCTCGGGAGCCCAGCTATCCTCTCCTGAACCAGGCAAGACAGGAGGCTGACACGGAAGCAGCAGGAGCACCCCGGGGGCCCAGAGACGGGAAAGAGCTTCCGGAGGGGATGACATGGGATCAGGGCTCTGAAGCAGCCTTAGAAGACATTCCACGATGGTGAACAAATAGCAAGCACTCCAGCTGTGGTCCCAACTTTCCCCAGCCGCAGCCACAGCTTCAAACAAGTGTTTTTCCAGGCATTTACTGGGAACCTTGCATTTGTCTCCCCAGATGACAGGAATTTCTTGCGCATGCAGAGTGACAGCAGGCGAGAGGGCCAGTATGGGCGGATCATCAGCCCGCCGGTGCACCTGCCACGCAGCCCCGTGTGCCTGGAGTTCCAGTTCCAAGCCACAGGCGGCCGAGGGGTGGAGCTGCAGGTGGTGCGGGAAGCCAGCCAGGAGAGTAAGCTCCTGTGGGTCATCCGAGAAGACCAAGGTGGCCAGTGGAAGCACGGGCGCATCATCCTGCCGAGTTACGACATGGAGTACCAGGTGGGTGGGGTGGCAGAGAGGGGAGTTGGGGGAGAGGCGAGGGTGTCACCGTGATCCCCCTCCCAGTGTTTCCGAGGGAGGGCTGTGCCCATTCATCATTAGGGACCAGTTCAGCACTGCCGTTTTCATTGTGCTTCTCTCATCACCATGGCAACTAAATGACACTCTTATTTGTTATTCAGAATGTGCCTATCTCTACACCCAGACTTGGCTCTTTGTTCCTCCTATTGCCTTTATATTGCTGAAATCTTCCCCGACAAATGTTTCTTCTCTGGGTTTTATTTTAGATTGCTATCAGGTAGGCTGACAAAGGCACACAAAGCACAGTGAAATCAACACAAACAAATCTTCCATATGCAAGGGAAGGGGCTGTGGACCCCTCAGAATCCAGGAGAACACGAGCAGGAGCACCCAGAGGGGCACAGATGTGGTTTGCACCCCTAGCCCGGCAGACCTGAGAGCATCCTAACTGCTGCGGGAATTGAGTTCTATTATTTCTGCCCCGCAGAGCAGGAGACCGAGGCACAGATGGGCGCAGGCAGCTGCGGCTGCATCTCAGGGAGGAGTAGACACACTGTGGATGAGGTGACTGAGAAGCAGCCAAAGCATTAACCTGCTCCTCCCCAGACGAGGAGCAGCAACAGATGGCTGGAGAGGCAGCCAACTGCTCCTCCGCCTGCCAGAGGACACACGCTCATTTGCAGAGAGAGCCCGAGGAGGGGGAGCACAGGGAATGACAGAAGACCACAGAGCCCAGGGCTTCTGTGTGCACCCTGCAGCCACTCTGGCACCCTACGACCCTCCCACCCACCCCTTCCCACTTATTAACCTCATACATGACTTACAAGTACCTGTTTGAATTTTTACTGCACCCATTGAACGGTGAACTTCTCCAGACAGAGCTCTTCCTGGTTTTTGTAACTGTCTTTGTGCCTGGCACATAGTAGGTGTTCAGTAAGCCACTGGGGAAAGGGCAAATCCTTTCCCTCCTGATGAAATAGCAAGGCCCTGGGGCCGGGGAGTTAATTCAGTGGTTCCAGCGCCTGTCTTGCAAGCGCAAGGGCCCGGGTTCGATTCCCCAGTAACCATATACCATACTGGGCATGCAGACTCACGCCCAGCAGCAACCAGTACCACGTACCACAGTGCCGGGCGTGGTGGCTCACGCCTGTCATCCCAGCACTCGGGAGGCAGAGGCAGGAGGATTGCTGTGATGTGAGTTTGAGGCTGAGCTCAGGGCCAGCCTGAACCACAAAGTGAAACCCTGTCTCAAAAAACCTAAAAAAAAAAAAAGAAAAGAAATAGCAAGGCCCTCCAGCAACATCATCCCCAAGGCAGGACAAGCGTGTAACCTGTGTTTCTCACATTGTCCTCACTTGCTCCATTCCTCTGAGTTTTCAAATGTCTCGTCTGAAATATTTGAAAGACTTATGAGGAAGGAACCTCAGAAGTAGCCAGGGAAATTTCAGCGTCCCTTAGAACACACCTGATCATGGTCCTTTTAATTGATACATTCTAGTTACTGAACAGCAATATCTGTCACCTTACTATGTTTTCTTATACTTTCAAATATGCATTTGATTTGAACCAACTGTGCTTAAATTAAGATCTCAAGAGCTGTAGCCATGTGGTCAACAGATGTGTACCAGGTGCAATAACATGCGCATGCACACACGCACTCCCATACACACACATGTGTTAAGCTGAAGTTAACAGAAAATAGTTTGAAATCTTTGCATCTGGACCAAGAGGTTTAGTTGACCATGGCTGTTACTCTTCTGGTTTGCAGATTGTGTTCGAGGGAGTGATAGGAAAAGGACACTCGGGAGAGATCGCCATTGATGATATCCGGATAAGCACTGATATCCCATTGGATAGCTGCATGGGTACGTCACTACTTGTCTCTTTGTGGCTCTTTCAAATAAGACACCAAGGGCTTGGATATACGAGAGGACGTAACTGCCATTTTCAAGCACAGTCATTCGCCATGGGTGGGTCAGCACCAGTCTATGCAGGCGTAGTTAGAGCTTGAACCTATGTCAAGCTGGAAGGGTTGGGAGAGGATGTGAAGGCTTATAGCTGTATTCCTGGCCAGAAGTAGACACACACTAAGTACGGGAAGATTCAGGGTGCCAAGACCCCTTCATCAAACTCCAGTTTTTAGCAAAGAAAATGCTAGAGAACAAGCGGATTGCCAGTCAGAATTACATGCTGGGAAGGTTTGATGGATTTAATGGGAGCCTTCAGTGGTGAGCACAAATAGTACCCGTGTTGTACAAGAGTAATAACACAGTTACCCAAGCAGTTCTCTTACATGAATGAATTTCAGAGGACATTGTGGCATTTGAGTAAGGTGGTACATTTTGCCTTAAAGCTCGTATCTCTAATGCCCAAGACCCTGGAGTTATAGGACTATATATTGCACACTGTGTGGTCAGCATAAGAAAGACACTGTTAATGCCACCTTGATCAGAGATGCTGAGGGGCAGGCCTTTCTGAGCATGCACATTTTATCCAGGGCCACACACTACAGCAGGGCCATCCCAAAAGCACCCTGGCCACCTTCCCTCATGGGACAGACATTCTCAAGGAAGCAGCCAGGGTCTCTTGAGAAGGACGAGGGCCTGCTTTGGGTCAGCACAGGATCTGGAACAGGTCCCCGAGGCCCACGGTCCTACTTGTGTGTCTGCCTAAGGATGACAGAAGTAGCTGAGAACACCCCAGTCTCCTTGGGCAGCTCTCAGCCCTGGGCATCTAAAAGTAATCCCAGCTCTGAGAAGGTAATCAGTGGGAAGTGACTGATTATAATCCTTAGGGGACCCACTATTCCATGAAGGACTTCTTGTTCCAAAGCAATTTTGAGAACCTGCTCCACCCACCCGAAACCTATAATGAGGATATTTTGGACACAGTTGGGGACATGTGAAAGATATAGGGTACTTCCCATAGTCATGTTTGCAAATGCATGACCAAATAGAAGTTATCACGATCGCATTCATCCAATTATTTTTTTTCCTTAATCTAACTCAGATTTTCTTCTGTTTTCTTTCTCCAGAACCCATGTCAGCTTTTGCAGGTGAGGATTTTAAAGGTAAAAAATCTTTTTGCATGCCTTTTCTTTCCCCCATGTGATGTGAATTTGGTGATGGTAGTGGTGTGGTGGTGGTGGTGGGTGGAGGGGACGAAATAGACTTCCAAATTTGACAAAACTCAAGAAAATAGATGCCTCACTTTCCCACCACTAGATGGCACCAACAACACCTGGAGATGTGGGGATTGAGATCCTGGCTGTCTCTCGTTTAATTAAAGTTTAGAAACCTATAATAGAGACAAATAGGTTACAGATAAACCTTTCAGCCTTGCATTGTCCAATGGGAAGCAATGAGGCTGAAAATTCAGGCGTAGTGAGGAAGGAGAGACTGGGAAGACTGAACTAAAAACAAACCTTGTAGTACATTAAAAGTGAAATGAGGTGGCAAGGATTTATTGTAGCGTGAAGATGGGTTGTTTGCAGGGGAACCAAGGCAGTGGTCTCCATTAACCCTCAGAAAGGTGCAGAGGCCAGTGATCTTGTGAGGGCAGAATGCTAGGAACAGACACAGGAGAATAACAACCACGAGGAAGAGTTGGCAACGTCAGAAGCTGGAGTCCGGCAAAGGGAAGAAGGGGGCACAGTCAGTGATAGTCAGGGACAGGGAGCACACTTAGATATGGAACAGAAAAGCAGAAAAGGGTAGTTTCTCCCTTAAAAAGTAAATGGAGAACAGAGCAAGAAAGACTAACTTGGGATGTATACCTTGTTAGCAAGGGGAGGGCTTCCACTTTGGGTGATGGTTATGTTTGTGCTTTTCTAACGCAGTGAGTCCTACCTTCTGCCCTGTATGTAATCCAGCTAGTGGGCATCAAAGTTTCTGCCCAGGTTGCTTATGCTAAACACTTCAGAGCTGCCCTAAAGGCTTCCCTGCAGTTGGTCAGAGCATGATTTGTACTTGGAAACACTATCACATAATGACAGAGACGTTTGGGGACCTATTTGGTACAAGCAAGCTGAGTACTAGATCGATCACCTTATTGGTAGTGGCTGGGCTGAACCCCATTTCAAAGATGGGGCAGCCATTTCTGCACCCCACATCTCCACTCATTATCTTACTCATTACGCTGCCCCACTCCTGGCTGGAAAGAGGTGAATTCCTGGTTTTCCACCTGGGTGTTCTCCCTGATTCCAAACCTCTTGACCTGATTTGCCACTCAGCAGAGCTCTAAGACAAGGAACGGGAGGAGACGCACAGTGGAGAGGAGAATAATAGAGCCTCACAATTTTCTTTCTCTCTTACTGTCCTGGGCCTCCCCAAACCTCATGCCAATCCCCCTCACACATTTAACAGTATGAAGATTATTCATGTCTGTACATCGGTGCTTTCTGGGTATGAGATTTCTGTGATTGCAAATCCAAAGTGTAGAAAGAAAGCTGAAGTTCAAAGTGAACCACTTGGATTCCAGTTGAATTCAAGTTCTAACCCTCAGGACCCAAGGTAGCACTTCTGTTGGGGAAGAGAAACCCGCTTATATTGTTTCCTTGAACTCACTGGGTTGTTAAGACTCAGAGCTCCCAGAAAGGCTGGTTCAAGACACACTGGCAACTTCCTCAGAGACACTGTTCTGTGCATGCACCGTGTCAGGTCGTGACTGACAAGTACGATACTCAGGGCTTTGCTTCCATGAGAGTAAACAAATCAGACACATGTGCTTTTCTCGAAGCTGTGTGTCTCCGGACAGCACGGCCTAGTCATGTTCTCTTGTAAAAAGTACCTAAACCTCTTTTGAGTGGCAGCGGTCATTTGGCCAGAATAAACACAGGGCTTAGTAGCTGGAAGGTAAGAATTCCCAGCGTGCTCCTGATGGGTCCTGGAGATAGGGCACGAGTTGCACAGATTGGCCCATGGCTGTTGTCATGAAACTGGCAAGCATGTTTGGAAAGAGGCAATCAAGTCACGGAGAGAGAGCAGAGTCCCAGCCAGGAAAGGAGGCAAGAGCAGACGCGGAGTGGAGAAGGGATAATAGTGATCACAAGGCACTTGTGGAGCTCCAAGGGTCACATCTTTTGTCCTGGGGCTGTTTGATTTCCGCGTGCTGAGCAGTCATCGTGCTCTGCATCTTCACTCGAGCGATATTTTCCGTTTGGGAGAGGAAAGAGGACCGTGTGTGTGTCTCATCTGACCTAGGCATGCACATTCAGATCTAGTCCTGGGCAAAATAGCAGGACCCCTCTTTTAGACAGGCCATAAAACTAGTTTTTTTCATTCAGAAAAAGGAAAATAGAGACATTCTATTTGAGGAGGCAAGATATGGAAAGCTGCTACTGAAAAAACCCTTAACAATAGGCATTTACATTGCTACTGTTTTGTGAGCTGAGGCTGTTTTTCTTTCCCGTTATAAATTAGCCATGCAGCAGAAGTAATCTCATTCATTAGGAGAGATCAATGTGGACTCACAAAGTCTTTAGGAAAATGCAATAAAAGTGGCTTTCGGACCTGGGCTTATTAGATGTTCTTGATCTTTTATATTTGGAAATGTCTCTCGTTTTCTAGCTCTCACTGATTTCTTGCCACATCACATTGTGTTTTTATTCTAATCACCTTGTGTTTCATGCTGGTGAAACACACCATGAAACACCTTGTGTTTCATGCCTACATGGATTGTGTACCAGGGTGTGAGCTGGTACTAAAGAGAGAGGCCAGAGAGAGAGAAAGCTGTGTACGGAAGGGAGGTGGAGAAGAGAGAAGGAACTAACTGTGTTGTCATGCAGTTTTTTTAAAGACCTTTTTGTTGTTGTTATGAGTCACGTCTTAAACAATGTACCCTGGGTGTGCGTTTTTTCTTTTCTTTCTAATAAGCAATGACTATACACGTGGTGCCGTCAAGTACCTTTTCCTAAGATTTGAGCTTTAACAAATGAAAAATTGTATATAAAGGGGAAGAAAAAAGACTGAAAAGTGGTGTGATTAAGGTGATGGATTGTTTCCTCTTACCCAATGCTTTCTTTTTTCAATAAAAGAAAAAAGAATAATAAAGAAGCCAGTAAAAATATATACAGCCCATAGTTGGAGAGTTCTGCGGGGGTTGGCCAGGTGATTATTTTTAGCAGCCCGCAGTGCAGACTGGAGTTTTTGTTTGCACTGAAGGCCTCAAGCTTTGAAGGTAGCAGAAGCAGACAGACAGGCCCAGTGCCCCATCCCTCAGCCAGTCACAAAATCCAGGCCACGCTGCCCTTAGTGATACTGAAAGGAACAGCCCCATCTGTAGATAGCC